>JAWPHD010007059.1:0-134964 GCA_037043455.1 Cyrtodaria siliqua | reverse complement strand
AGTGCCTTTTACTATCATTTTACTAATAAGGTGAGGCTTAGAAAACAAAGAATGGCAAGGCTGTGCCGAGCTATTCTTCTTTTTCGTGCCAAGTCTAATAAACTTGATGGTAAAAGGCACTGACATAATATTCTATTTATCATGTAGATTATCCACATTTTCTGTATGAATTACTATTATCTATTTCGCAGAATGTTACGCTTATCGAGGCCGTCGCCATGTTGTTGTTTTTTGTTTGTTTTATGACGTCATATAACGTTACGTACATGACGTTAGATAACGTTACGTACAATAAACGCATTGATTTGCTTTATTGGCCAGTGCCTAATAAAGCAAAATTTATTAGGTCACCCCTTTATTAGGCAGAAAAGTGCATATATGCAAGATAAAATGGTTTATCTGCGTAGTTGCACTGTGTCGGCATAGGTATTTTAAAAAATTGTTAAATGGTATCTTACAAAGCAAAGTGAATGTGTTTTATTATCCGAATGCCCTCTAAAATACATCTAACCTATTTATACTGCATGCAAAGCATTCTCCTCATTAGTTTCAAATTGAAGGGACAAGTTAAAACATTTGTCGAAAGAAATGTTGCTTGAAATTGATGTTGCAGCCATGCCATTGCCATAGACTATAATAAAGGTATAGTGTGGCTTTGACATTATTTTGCTCCTTTGTAGAGCTGTATTAAAACAGGGCAGCTTTCGAATCCACTGTATTTTGAACTATTACAGAGCTGTAAACAGGATAACTAGCTTTTCAAGGAAACAATACACTATAGAATGAGTTGGCTCCATTGCAGAGATGTTGTAAACGGGAAGGCCTAACTTTTCCTGTAGACTATATAAGTAGTATCGGTATTGCTTTCACCTTATTTTGCTCCATTGTAGAGCTGTAAACATGCTTATATCTTATTTATGCCTTTGTCCGCTTTATTGTATTGCTTCTTCATCTGAATGCTGTCATTTAACAAATATGCGTAGTAACATTTCAATTATTGGGGGGCCAATTTTTTTTTTAAAAGCATTTGACAAGCAACAAAAAAAACATCTCAAAGAATTCAACAAAATTCACATTGACTAAAACGTAGGGTAAAACGTTATTTTTCCGCAAAATTATTGTTTTTCCTTCAAAATATTGGAGGGGCAGCATGGTGGAGGAGTGGGAGAGGGTTGCAAAAAATACTTTCTCCCCCCTGTCAAATAATTGGGGGCGTCTCAGACTGACCCAACCTGGCCCTCCCCATGTTCCTACACCTAAGAATGTTCAATAGCAGCAGTATCAAATTAACTTGAAAACTCTCCACTCTCTGTTCCTAGCTGTTGTTCATGTAAATTGAATTGAAAAAGTAATGGCAGTGCTGTTCTTTGCTCAATTGATTTTATGTTTAAATTTCTCATATTCTGGGTGTATTTTAAGACAGGAGAGAGCATTGTTCCATTACATTAAACAGGACTTAATCCTTAGTTTTGGTTGAGGTCGAATAAAACTGGCATAAGGTGCCTAAGATTAACCTGTGTGAATATTTTAAGATCCAAATTAAAAATGTGATTAAGTTTAACTGTTAACCTGGATTAGGATTTATATTCTGCCAATATGTAAGAATCAATATTTTGTTTTGTTTTATATACATTTATTTTATTGTTATTTCATTCTTTAAAACTGGGTTACAAGGTTAAAAGGGACAATGAATAGACTTCTGTTTGGGTTTATATGAACACCTAGCTGTCAGAGAGACCCATTGTCATTGTAGGATCACCAAGCTCTGTGGAAGATAGATAAAATTTAGTCGCAGCTTTTATGCTGTTTTGCACAGAATCTCTTATTTTAATCCAAAAATGTATGCACTTTCTGGTACCGTACCACATAAATACTGCACATTTCTTATTCAATTCTTTGGAAAGATTTATTTATCTATATTTACATTCATAGTGTAATTGCCTTCATAAAGCATTCAATTGCTCATGAACTAGGTTGGTCAACATACAGAATTTGAGACATCTTCAGATTTTGACATTTCTATTACATTGCCCTTAAATGAATCTCGTTATAATGTACTGCATTATAATTCTCAAGGAAAAACATTTCCTTTTGGGTACAGAACGTTTCAACAAAACATATTCATTATTTAGGTGGATCTTTTGCTATCCAATAAGTGAAAAAAAGCAACAGGGAGAATATATAGACATACATATTCATATACTAAACCGTGTTTGATCTTCAGAACAATTTGTCTGTTTGAGATTACTTTTTCTGGAAAACTGGAGTCAAGCTTGTTTTGAAAGACATTCCTGCAAGATTGATAGTTCCTACAAGGCTACATTATAGGCTACATTATAGGCTACATTCCATTTTTAGCTCTGCCCTCTATTGCAGGGAAGGAACATTTGTGTCCGAGTTACTCATCCTACATAATATTTGAATGGTCAAATTGATAAATTGTTAAAGAATTTTATCTGAATTTCCACTTGTCCTGCATCAATGAGCACTCGTCATGGAGAGCGGAGGAGTGGAATTTTGATGCCCTAGCTGTTGTACTTGCTTGTTTGATAATCAGAACTAAATACATACCGGCTTTTAATTGTACTGTGTACCTTGTAAGTCTGATTCAACTGATATTTCAACTGAAATTTGCTGCAAAGAAATTCTTCATTTTATAGATCCATGTTACAGTAGCACAATAATTTCCTAAATTTGATGTTTACGTTTTAATTTGAAATATTTATGGATTTTAAAGACTGACTAGTACCTCCCTTTCATGGTGATTTTGATCATTTGAACTAGTTCTCTATTCCAAATCATCAGTACCCTTTAAGCTGTGACAGGGTGTGTTAAAACTTCTACCTGAAAATCTACCTGAATTAAGATGTTATATATTGCATTACCGGTAAGTATGATAATCTCTAACACAGTAATGCTATTTTGTTAATGGATCTCAAGTATAGTATTTACAAGTCCATTTATGTCATCGTGGCAGACTGTAATGTCAACACATCACTGTGTAATATATGCCCAAGTCACAGACTTAAAGAATCAAAATGTGAGTAGGATGTCAGTTACAGCCTAAGAGAAAACAGTTTTTAGTGACTTGATAGCATTTTAGATATTTGGAGTTTGAAGGGTGTGTATGGGATTGAGGGGAGAGGTGGGGAGGGGTAAAAGCAGGTGAATTACGGTATATATTGATAACCAAGGTTACTCTCACTTTAGTTTTAATGCTGTGTGAGTGGGGTGTAGGGGTGGGATAGTGGGGTATAATTAAAATATAAAGTTTCCTTTGTCAAATGGCTAATTTTTAAAAAAATCTGGGACACAGTCAATCTAAACATTATTTGGCAATATATTGGGGAGTGGTTGGTGGATGGAGTTGGGGGAGGGGGGGGGATTGGGGTGAGGGTAGTCCTGTTCCCCCTGTTCCTATGACTATGATACGTGAATACTTGAGCTAGCGAACTTATGGATTTACAGGCATCTTTATGTGGTAAAACGCTCCGATAAATCACATTGGCAAAGATACCATACTGTAGAGCTGAATAATTAATTTAACTTATTTTCTCCAGCAATTACAGAGAAGGACTGCATCACGCAATGATCGCAACATTTTGAAATGCGCTAGTTCGACTGCTGATATATCCACTTTTCAATGGAATCTGTAATTGTTTACCTTATTTACTGAGATTGTGTTTTTCACTATATTTTAGGATATTATAAAACTGGATTATACTGGGTATTGAAATGTATGCAGGAGACCCAGGGTGAGTTAATCCTACTCGCTTTTTGTTAAAGAATTCTCTCCCTTTATATCATTTCATGTAACATTTCATGTCTTCACATTCACAACACAAGCTTGTGATCCATGTCAGCCTGCACTCCTTATATAGACACATAATATGGCTGTGGCTAGCTAGCATCACATAGGATTTTACATTCGAGGGCGTGCCACTATTGTATCTTGTACTTTCTTTACAATTACAATAGTTTTACATTCACTCCTCGATCTTATTTATATCTGACTTGCACTGGGTGTTAGTTTTGTCTAAACTAATTTGTGTAATATTTCATCACATATTAATGTGCCATTATAAGTTGTGTTTATTTTAACCTACATCTAAGCAAGTTAAAGCTTCATTTTAATGCATATATATAATGTTTGTTTTAGCTACATTTTAAAGTAATTTGCTAAGAAAGCTTCAGCTACATTTTAACCTGCTAAGCATGCTACATTTTATTGTTATTTGCTTAAAGAAAGTTTAGGCTACATGTTAACATCATTTGCTAAGCAAGATTTAGCTACATGTTAACATCATTTGCTAAGCAAGATTTAGCTACATTTTAACATAATTTGCTACGCAATTTTAGCTACATTTTAACATAATTTGCTAAGCAATTTAGCTATATTTTTACCTAATTTGCTAAGCAAGATTTAGATGCATTTTAATGCATTTTAATGCAAGTTGCTAAGCAAGTTTTAGCTACATTTTAACATAATTTTTAGCTCCATTGTAACATAATTTGCTAAGCAATATTTAGCTACATTTTAACATAATTTGCTAAGCAAGATTTAGCTACATTTAATGTAATTTGCTACGCAATTTTAGCTACATTTTAACATAATTTGCTAAGCAATTTAGCTATATTTTTACCTAATTTGCTAAGCAAGATTTAGATGCATTTTAATGCAAGTTGCTAAGCAAGTTTTAGCTACATGTTAACATAATTTTTAGCTCCATTGTAACATAATTTGCTAAGCAATATTTAGCTACATTTTAACATAATTTGCTAAGCAAGATTTAGCTACATTTTAACATAATTTGCTAAGCAGTTTTAGCTACATTTTAAGGTAATTTGCTAAGCAAGATTTAACTGCATTTTAATGCAAGTTTTAGCTACATTTAATATAAGTTTTAAGTTTTAGCCCAGTCTCATAAATTATAGTTGGTTGCAGTTTGCATGACAGTTTGTATATTTCTTTACATGCTGCATGTCCTAAACAAACATGTTTGTATATCCGTTTACCCTAGCAGTATTTTTACAT
This sequence comes from Cyrtodaria siliqua, assembly GCA_037043455.1. NCBI lineage: Eukaryota > Metazoa > Mollusca > Bivalvia > Adapedonta > Hiatellidae > Cyrtodaria > Cyrtodaria siliqua. The sequence continues at coordinate 129,929 of JAWPHD010007059.1, read as the reverse complement.
ATTTTTAAATCTCCTTGTTAACCTCTCAGGAACACTACAAACCATCTATTTTAAGATAAATATGTAGCTATAGATTTCATTTATCCATAACCTTAGCAGTATTAAGAAAACGTTTTAAATGGACAGAAAAGGGTGTTGATAAAATTTGACTTAAGAAGATATTGCTAGGAAGCTTTATGAATAGGGACCCTCATCTAGAAGAATGTAAGGTATGTCTACAATGCATCTCCAGATTTCCTGTTATTGTTTGTGTTACATAATAGATAAAATATTCATTGACCACTGCAACAGTGGCTGATCATATTCAGAAAACTGTCTGTGGTGTGTTTGTGTTTCTCACTCTTGTTTTTACTGCAAGAGTTTTGTGGGGGAAAGTTGAGACACCGTTAAAAGGCTTGGCTGCTGAACATGTCAGTAACTTGGGTAAGTGTCATGTTACTTGTGAAACTAATACAGTTTGTATCTTGTTATATGGTGTGACAAGTTATTGTTGAAAATACAGTCTGTTTCCAGTATACTGTATATTTGTTAGATTAAAACAGCAGAGACCAGTAACTGTTGACCTTGGTTAAATGTCTTAATGCCTCTCAAAAATAAGTGACTTTACAGCAGGTTTTTCTATGGATGTTTTGTTAATCATATTGCTTTTAATGTTTTTACCAGGTTGTAAATTTTTAAAAATGTGTTACAGCCATGCATGGCAAGCCAAAGTGTTTTTTAATCATCAATTTGCAATATCGGAATTACAATTGCCGATATCGAAATTACATAGGAAAAATAACGGAAATTGTAATTCCGATATCGGTAATGCTGTGTTTACGATATCGAAATTACGATTTCCGTTATCGAGCCCGACGCCAGGGGCTCCTCGAAATCCATTCCGGGCCTGTCTCATTTTGCAGACAAGGAGCCCGTGGGGCCGGTCTAAAAAAAATAAATCCCCCAAATAAATTTTAATTATCTCAAGATCCTCAAGACAAAATACTCCCTGTGTATTGTAAGACAAAATACTCCCTGTGTATTGTAAGACAAAATACTCCCTGTGTATTGTAAGACAAAATACTCCCTGTGTATTGTAAGACAAAATACTCCCTGTGTATTGTAAGACAAAATACTCCCTGTGTATTGTGAACTGTGAAAACGCTTGTAATAAAGTAATTAAAATGTGTTATACACACATTGACACAATAAGAAGTTTGAATATTTTGCCTGGCTTCGTGTCGGCAGTTTGTCACAAATGAGATTGACATAAAGCTACATTATCCTGCTATTAGGGTTGGGTTTTCTTTCCTCTTTGATAAGAAATACCATTTTTGGCATTCAAAACACATTAATGCATGAAAAAAGTTTGTAATTGATGGTATTTTGATTGAATGTTTGTGAAATTTTCGGGCCGTAAAGTTGCGGTGTCATAGTAGTTTGGATGCTACATAATTTCGGATATATATATATATTTTTTTTTTACACAGTCGAATAAGAAAAACTGTCCTTTACACATACATGTTGGTGGAAAGAAAAAAGATGTATAGATGTATAAATACAGATATAAAGTATATTTCAATTCATTATTTAAGGTGTAAGTAGTTCCTGAAATCCTACTTTTAAATTAATTCTAGTCTAGGCTCCTAATTCTATAACTTGGAGAAAGTCGTGACAAAAAGAAAAATATAGCCAGAGGACCCTGATAGTCTAATAAAACCTGATTAAACATTTGGCTCCAAGTTCGGCTCCAGTTTCACCAAGTCGGCTCTGATTATTATCGTTTTGCAAAAGTGCTATAGTGCTCTCTTTTGCATCGGTTATAAATTACTATGTAATATTCTATTCTAATGTATTTGAAAAAAATTGGTAAATAACTCCGCTGACTAGGGAGCATAAAGTGGTAGCAAAAAGAAAAATATAGTCAGAGGAGGTTCTGAGTTTGATTAATACATACGTAACAAATGTGTGCTATAAAAGTGAATAAAGACACATTTCAAATAAGAAAAAAATATTGGACTTTTCCATTTTAAATCAGGGCCTGTCCATTTTCAGAAGCAACAAGCCCTGGGCCTGTCTCTTAAAATAATTTTCTGTGAGCACTGCCGTTATCGAAAATGATTCTCTATTACTGATATCGGAAACTGCATTTTCGATATCAGAAATGCGATTATCTTTAAATTAATAACGGCTCCCTACAGCCTTGTTCCGGATTCAGCATAGTATGTATGTGCTTAAAACCAGGGGCACATTCAGGTGGGTACGTGTTGTGTGTGTGTGTGGGGGAGGGGGTGGGGTGGAGGGGCGGAGCATCCAACTTGCTATTTTATATAGAATTATTTTATCGTTTTCTCTCTCAGAAGACGCTCAGTTTTACAACAATTTCTCTGGGGGAAAATCTCCGAACTCCGCATATTGCAAGTTGAGATACGTAGGCGTGCTATTTACATAGGAAAGTTTGTGTTGTAAGATTTCAACCCAAATAAATGTATTGGTCTGATGTATACAGATGGGCGTAATAGACAGTTGCAACCCTATGATGATGTGGAGATGGGCATATCATTGGATGTGAACTCAGTTTAAGTCACACAAAACAAAAACTGTGACCCGACTGGGACTCGAACCTACGGATTTTGCCTCAGTCTAACACTCTACCAACTGGGCTACCGAGCCTCAGGTCATGATGAAGCAACTAATCACAATTCACCAATACCCGATTATAATAATAAGCCAAATATATATCCGATTCGGATCAACGGCGGTAAAAAGTTATTTCATTTTAAGGTATTTCAAAAAAATTGAGATAAAAATCTGAGATAGATAAATAAAATAATAATTTAATAATGTAGATTATCCTTGGACTTCTCGGAAGTTTCTTCGCACGTCTTGCATGAAGTCATCTGCATCTTGCTGCATAGATGCATTTTCTAGCACACAAAGTGCAGTATTGCCAGCCTCTTCCATGCTTTGTGTCGCTATTTACCGCCCAACTATTCGCTAGGAGAGCTTCTGCTCAGGGAGCATTTATTTTCTGTGACCAATTTCCGATATCGGAAATACACAATTCCATTAGCAGATAATAAAACCCTATTTTCGATATCGGAAATTGAATTGAAATACATTTTCGATATCAGAAATGCAGTTTTCTTTTATTTTCGATATCGAAATTGCATATTTTTGATATCGGTATTGCTAATTTCCGATATCGGAAACTGCATTTCCGTTAATGGGAATTCTATTTCCGTTAACGGGAAGTGTATTCCCGATATCGGAAATTCCGAATAAAAACCACTTTGGTTTGCCATAGCCACGATATGGTTTTCAACCTTAACAGGTATATGATTACAGATTTGTATCAAGTATTAGTGTATTATCATGTTGCCAAAGTTTATTCCAATCTTTTGATAGGATTGTGTTTTTCCCGAAGTTAGAAGACTTTCGAAAACCTTGTTAACTTTTTCATTTTACATTTTAACAAATATATTCTGCTTTTCATTTCAGCGTCATATTTTGTAGTGATAAATCATTTTGAAATCATTTGAAATTAGAGAATACTCGGTCATTACGAGGTTTGAAGTTTAACTGGAAGAAGAAGAAAAAGAAGAAATTAACTGTCACAATATAAAAATATTATCTTTCTGTTATTTTTCCCACCTTTTTGTTCTCACGATGACCTAGACATTAAGGAGGTTTAATAGTTACATTAAGCGATACCTGATTGGAACTTTGTTAGTGTTGAGAATAGAGAAATTACATCTGGTTCACTAGAATTCTACAGTGTTGGTAAGAGCAGTAACTCTGTCAGTCATACTCTTGTTAACCATTTGTGGCTGTAGAGTTATTGGGTAGAAATTGACTAGTTCAATAAAATTGATTGTAATTGTTCCACATGATTCATCTAGTTCATTTTGTTGATTATTACGGATTGCTGTATGCAGGTCTACAGTACTGGTTCTACCCAGGAATAATGGGGTGTCTGCCTCGACCACAAAAATAGGACTGCATAATTATATGGCCTAAAATGTGCTAAAAATAGATGTGAATGACCATTCAAACAAAGTCCATTTTGTGGTCAATCCAAATACAAAATCAAGGTTATAATAGCGTAAATGAGTCTCCATTGCCCTTCCATGGTAAAGTTAGAATGTTGACAACCTGTTAAAAACTCAAACCTCGTTAGAATTCTGGGAAACTTACTTTATCATGCAAATAAACATGTCTGCTATTAAACATCAACAAGGAAATAGGGGGTTTAATACCTTCTAAGAAACATTTCTTCAGTTGTATACTAACACCGTGTCAAAGGTCAACACTATTTTTACGCCTTGCAATTTCATACCCTGTCTACTTTCACTTCTCAGATTTATATCAAAAACTGTCAAAAACATGATAAGCTGCATTTTCAAATATCAACAACATGTCCAGAATACAGTTACAGCCAAAAAATAACAGGAAACTGCACTAAAAAAAGTTTATAAAGAAAAAAAGATTAGCACTCTTTAATACAGAACTACTTTTGACTGCACCAGGCGAGCATATCCTGTTGATTTAGTGTAATTAGATCTCAATGTGCAGATACACTAAATATTGGACATCAGTGTGTTAGGGGGTTTGGTGGGTTGGGGAAACACTAATGAAGTCCCTTACCACAAAACTTTAACCTCCAACAAACTTGTGTCAAAGCTTGCAAAGTCATGAAACTGGTGGGGATGATAAAGATGCAGAATTTAAAAACATCACCTTTTACCGCTGAGTTTTCGAATCCCACTGTGAGCTTGAATTTAAGTGAGAAAGTTGATTCTTATGGATGGCTGGAGGTATACAGTACTGGTTCTGCCCAGAAAAAAGTGGGTGGTCTGCCTCCACCACAAAACCATCGACCGTCATATATAGCCTTAAATATGCTGAAAATGACGAAAAACACTATTCAACAAACCGATTGCATATCAGGCTGAACTTAAAAGACCTAGAAGCAATATTTAATATCCTTAAATATTTCATTTTTATTACACTAGTGTATTACAATATTTATGCTGTGACTTTATTACACACTCCAACTGCAAGTTATATATATATATATATATATATATACAGCATAGCATGTTAAGAAGATCAATACAAATGCTTAAAAGGTCTGCTTGTTGACCGATATCATTATAATCAAGAGACCGATCATCTCGTAGCTAAGACAATGTTTTACGAATATTGACAGAGCTCTCCAATTATGATGGAGAAACTTGGGGCAAGCCGAGAAGTTGAACAGCAATGATTTATTCAAACATAATAATTATAAATCATTTTGTAGTGATATCGATATTATCGATTGTAAAGCCAGGCAGTGTTTGTACTTGTGTAAAGTTCAGGATTAAGGACATGACTTGTTGTCGTTGGGTAAATGTTACGTGCTGACCCAGCACTCTAACGCTTCATGAAGTACTAAATATAGATTATGGAATGAGTTTATGTGAGAAAATTGAATAAGTGTACACTGTAAGCTGTAACAGTTCTAAAAGATCTTCTTGCTGCAAGCTCTGAACAAAAGGTTCATGATATAAGCTCTAAAACATTTTCATATGATGTTCTGGCTGAATGGCAAGTTTATTAACTAGTAGTCATATCACTGTAGGGATCCGTACACCGGATCTTGGCCAAGACCCCGTTCACTAGTACGGAGTTTTGGTCAGCCATGTTGTAGAAAACGTACGGATAACAACAGCAAATGTAGGTTAACCACGTTTTTCTCCTATTTTTGTTCATTTTATATGAATAATCAGTATTGCTATATGGTGCGGAAACATTTCCCCGTTCAAATATTACCGTACATTGTTGACATATTACTTTAAATGCTACAATTCGGATCAAAGGAAAACAATTGCCGGTGCTGAAATTCGCCCAAAGTACCCTTCAGCAATAAATATCTCATTAATTTTCAAGTTAATGAAAATTTTGAATTGGCAGATTTATTTGTTTTTCCAATATACGTGCATGTTCAAATGTTGAACTTCATTCATCCGAAATTGACCGAGATATGAATCGAAACAAAATTAATGTTTGTGTACGGGGTCTTGGGCACTTGTGTACGGAGTACTGCAAATATTCTCTTTTTACTGTACGGAGTTTTGCTTTAAATATATTGTATGAAACTATGGTTTTAATGGTACTTGCATTACATGTAATACATAAAACATTCATTGAATGTTTGTAAACAGTCAATGTAACTTGTCATTAGAACTGAATCAACGTAGATTTCCTTGAACAGATATAATCATGCGAGCTATATAGATGATTAATAGTAACCCATGCCGTTATCTATATCATGTGTTGTCAATGTAGTTTAAGAACCAACTTTACATTTCCTATTAACATGCTTAGGAAAGTTTGACATAGTTTAGATGTCAGTATGGGGCATAGAATTAATTTAACCTGACAGGCAAACTGTTTGAAAAATACGGTAAGGATTTTTAACGCCCGTGGGACGTATAATAATACTTTATTTAAACAATATTTTATTCAAGTACTGAATGGGATTGGACAACAGGCAATGCCTATGTAAGACCTCTCCCGTATCAAGGTACATATAAACAATAAATTGATATCAAACATAACATAAAATGTGGAATTGTAGTACAGTTTGGATATATTGGTTTGACAATTAACTTAGAATCTTTGAAACATGTGTACCGTGATTGTTTAGTATTAACCCTTTGTACTGTCAGAAAGAATTTAAGTGAGAAAAAAAAAGGGAATAAACAGAAAGAAAATCATACTGGAAACCAATACGAAATATATATAAAAATGTACCATATTTTTACAAAATATAATGGTTTTAGTATGAGTTTCTGTAACCAATAGTTAATTTTGGAATTTAAGATAACTGAGAAAACAGACAAACAAAAAAATAAAAATTACAATTAAAAAGGTAGAAAGATGATAATATATATAAAAAAAAACTTCTAGCATTTTGACAAAACATATCAGAAAATACAATAGTATATACATACATGTACACATTCATGTACATACCTATATACCCATATATACACATACATACACATATGTACATGTACATACATCTATAATTCTACGAAAATCTCCTGGTACACTTGATGTATTTGTGGACGATAAGTACAATTTCTGAGTTCGTAGTATCGTCTAGATTGGAACTGCCATTCAGTATCAAGTCACTGTTGATATGCGTGACATCAACAAGATTGGCTAGGGTATCAAGTAAGTCATTTCTGAATTGGTTATACAGTGGACAGTTGAAAAAGAAATGAGTATTGTCCTCACATGGATTGCCACATTTCGGACATACTGCTGAATCTGTCAAGAAGTGGTCAAATAAATGCGTATTTAGATTACTTGAGTTATTTCTTAATTGACAATGGATGATGTTATCATTCCTATTTCCTATATTATAGTGATATGGACTGTCAGTCCTATGTAAAATAGCCTTAAGTTTATGCTTAAATTGTTCAACAGATGGTGCATTTTTAGCGTCTAAATCTAAAGCATTCCACAATTTAATTGTACTCGGCAGAAAGCTGTTATAATATGATGTTGTACGACAAAGAGGGAGACGTAAGTGTAATCCTGAAGTTCGAAGGTTATAATTATTGTTTACAGGTAAGTATGGCTGGATTAAGTTATACATGTAATCTGGACTTATGCCATAAATTATTTTGTAAATATTTACAAGTTTATGATCTTTTCTGTTTTTTTGTTAATGTTTCTAAGTTCAATTCAGTATATAAGTATGATCTAGAGGAATTGCATCTGAGGCCTGTTATTATTTGTGCTGCTTCAACTTGGACGCTCTCTAATAGATCAGATTCTCCCTGTGTACAGTTATCCCATACTGAATCTCCATATTCAAGTATAAGTCTTATAAAGGCGATATATATTTTCAATAGAGAATGTCTGTCAAGTTTGTACTTAAGCATTCTTAGAATGTTAAATCGTGCACATGATTTTTCGTATATATTTTCTATATGATGCGACCAAGTTGCATTGGACTGAATTGTTAATCCAAGGTGGCAATGTGACGCTACGTCTTGTACTATATCATTATCAAAGTAGACTGGTGGGTGGTTATAGTTTCTTCTAGTGCAAACAAGGCTTTTGGTTTTCTGAGGATTAAATGTAACAGCCCATTTTTTTGACCATTCAGATATTTTGCAAAGATCATTTGTAAGAGAGTTGGCACATTCTACTGGGTTTTTATCAACTACAACAAAAAGAGAAGTGTCATCAGCAAATAACCGTACATCATTCAATAAGTCATCTGTGATGTCATTTATAAACAGCAGAAATAGAAACGGACCTAAAACAGAGCATTGCGGAACACCTGCATCTATAGTACTGAAGCTTGAAGAGAATCCATCTAGGACTACTTTTTGCTGCCTATCAGAGAGATAGCTACGTATCCAGTTACAATATGAATCATTGATACCATATTTAGCTAATTTAAAAAGCAACCCAGCATGCCATACTTTGTCAAATGCTTTAGCAATATCGCAAAATATAAATCGTACATCTTTACCAGCGTCGAGGTTGCTTATTATGTTATTATATATTTATATGAGCTGATTTACTGTAGAGTCTCTAGGTTGAAAGCCTGCCTGGTATTTGCACAGAAGGTTATTCGTTTTGATAAAGTTGAACAAGTGTTTAAATTCGATTTTTTCCATCAATTTGCAAATAATACTGGTAATGGATATAGGCCTATAATTGCCCGGCATGTCAGGTTCTCCCTTGCCCTTAAAAATAGGAGTTACATTCGCCTGTTTCCATTGGTATGGTACTTTTCTAGTGGACAATGACAGATGAAAAAGTCGCGTCAATGGAGCAGCGATGCTATTTAAAACTAATTTTAACACCTTTGGGCTAATCATATCTGGGCCTGGAGGTTTCGATAATTTCAAGATTTTCAATTGATCAATTACTTCCGTTTCATTTATAATAAAGTCATTCATTTTATTGTCAGTGCGATTATGAAAAGTAGGTTATTCCGGTTCATGTTCAATATGAGATGTTGCAGAAAAGGAATAATTCAATGCGTTTGCTTTGTCTACTGGATGTATTAAAGGGAGTACATCAGTACATGTATTAAAATACGACCGTTATTTTTTATTGGAAAGTTTGGTTGAGTTACTTTGTTCAATTTAGAGATCGATTTTGCTATACGCCACCATTTACCCGGGGGGATTGATTTATCAGTTAACTGGGATGTAAGTTTTGACTTGTATGATTCCTTAGATTCGCGAATTAAAGCAATTACCTCATTTCTAAGTTGAATAAACACTGACCAATGTAATGGATTGTTGTAAATGACAAAAAAAAATATATGACGTTAACTGTGGTCACAATGAGCTAAAATTGGACAACTGTATCAATTCTAACAGACAATAATATACGTCTGGACTTAGTTTGTAGTACATGTAGTTATTTGGAATAAGTACGGAGTCTTTCTCAAGAATTACCCCTTTTAAGTTTTAGTTTTCTGCATCTTTTCGTCTTAACAATACAAAATGGTATAAGACATATAGGACCTAAATAATGTCTACGAATTACTACAAATATAAGTAAATAACATCAGTGCAGAGCAGCGAAAACAATCTTTGCATTGCAAAACCCCGTACAGTACATGGACAAGACTCCGTACACAAATCAGCGTCTTTTTATATGAATTAGTTACGCTGGGCACATTTTGTTTCGATTCATATCTCGGCCAATTTCGGATGAATGATGCTGAAATTTTGAACATGCACGTATGTTGGAAAAACAAATAAATCTGCCAATTCAAAATTTTCATTTACTTGAAAATTAATGAGATATTTATTGCTAAAGGGTACTTTGGGCGAATTTCAGCACCGGCAATTGTTTTTCTTTGATCCGAATTGTAGCATTTAAAGTAATATGTCAACAATGTACGGTAATATTTGAACGGGGAAATGTTTCCGCAACATATAGCAATACTGATTATTCATATACATGAACAAAAATAGGAGAAAAACGTGGTTAACCTACCTTTGCTGTTGTTATCCGCACGTTTTCTACAACATGGCTGACCAAAACTCCGTACTAGTGAACGGGGTCTTGACCAAGATCCGGTGTACGGATCCCTACAGTGCATATGGTTTCTAATTTAACTTTGCAGTTATTGGTACTTCCTCCTGTGAGACAGAATGTATATTGTATAATTGTGTAACAGCATGGTCTGTATATTAATAAGAAACTTGCGTTATCAGCAGCAGATATTTGCTGCCATATTAGCGGCACATACCGGTATAAATACAGCGATTTCAAACCAAGAATCATTACATTACTGAGTACTGAGATAAGCCTTTGTGTGTACATTATTAAGCCTTCTTCCTTTATCTAAGGGGCGTCCGTGGCCAAGTGTTTAGAGTCTTTGACTTGAAATCATTTGCACCTCACCATTTTGGGTTCGATCCCTCATGGGCCAAGGAATCTATATGCGAAGAAGCTACCCAGATGGCTCGTGGAATGTCGGTGGTTCTACCCAGATGCCCGCCCGTGCACGAAAATTGCCCGAAGGGGCACCTGGGGTCTTCCTCCACCACTGGAAGTTGGAAAGTCCCCATGTATGACCTTAGCTGTTGGTGCGGCTATAAAATCCATTATAAACTAAAGGAACTTAAAGGGACACTGTCCGTAAGTAAGCAGATATTGAGCATAACCAAATAACCGTCTGACTTTTATTCAGTGAAATGTGTACATGAAAACATGAGCATAGACCCTAAGAAGTCTAGTAATACAATCGTGTTTGAAAAAAAAGTGCTTTAATTAAAGTTGGACCCACCATATTTACCTTTTCTGCGATCACGTGACTTCCATTAGCGCCTTAGATATTGCGTTATATGTATAGCCCAGTTAGCTCAGGAGCGATGTCGCCCTACTTTACGCTCACGCTCACTATTATTACCGCGAGTGTAATTTTAGTTTTGGCTGCCAGTTCAAACGCCCGAAGCGGTTTCTCTTTTTTTTGTACCGCGATTGAATTCCGTCAAACAGTCTTGCTTTTAATTAGTAAATATTCAATAATGTTTGGTGTGTAATGTTTGCTAACATAATTAGTGTGTGTTTTATAAGCTAAAAGTTACGGACATTGTACCTTTAACAAATGGTCGTGTTTCTATAGGCGGAAGTGCATGATATTTTTTATGGAAAACCTCTGAGAAAGTGTTTTGCTTATGTAACATCAAAGAATTTCTTTTCATTGAGTACTTAATATATTGATAAATGCATGACCAAGGTTGTTTCTTTGTGGGATTGAGTGCTATGAAAGAAGAATGGTATATGGCAACTTAAAGGGCAAACCTGATTTGTTGGGAAAGTTATGCAGACCAATTGGTCAGACACATTTAATACTACATGTATATGTATGTATTCTACTCAATTAATCCAAATGTTTCATTGAATTTTTATGCTATCCAACTGAGCAAGCATGTTTATACCATGGCTTTGATATAGATGGGTGACTGTGTAGAAATCACTTTGTCTGCCCACCCGTATGTATGTCCCTCCGTACTCACTGCATGATTCTTGTATGACTGTCTGCCCACCCGTATGTATGTCCCTCCGTACTCACTGCATGATTCTTGTATGACTGAGCATATTGTACTCTTTGAAAAGCAGTTATATGACTGCAGCCAGTAAAACGAAGGTTTAATGTGGCTTTTTTGGTTTGCATGTCGAGTATAATTCTAAGATATTAATTTGTACATCCAATATCTAGTCCTCTTAGTGTTTTTTTTGTGCCGATTGCAATGAAACTCCCCACATCATCACTACCAACTGAAGATGGGAATAATCGAATTTACGAGCTACTAAGTTGTGCCCCCTTGAACTTTAAATTTCTATGATAATAAACGTGTGTGCTCAGCTCCTCTTACAGGGACAATGTCCGTAACTTTAAGCTTATAAAACACAAAATAATTATGTTGACAAACATTACACACTTACCATAATTGAATATTTACTAAATAAAAAACCAACCTTCGCCTCTCACCGCTGCGGGTTTGAATGCCACTGGGATCTTGACTTGTAAGTGAGGAAGTGTAGATTCTTACGGAAGGCTAGAGGTGTACAAGTACTGGTTCAACCCAGAAAAAGCGGGTGGTCTGCCTCCACCCACAAAAAATCGACCATTATATATAACCTTGCATGTGTTGAAAATGGCGTAAAACACCATACAAACAAACAAAACAAACTAAATAAAAAAAAAGAAAAGTTTGACGGAATTCAATAGCGGTACAAAAAAAAGAAGTACCTCTTCGCGAGTCTAAAAATCAGTTATTTGGTTATGCTCAATATCTGCTTACTTACGGACAGTGGCCCTTTAAGCCCTTTAATTTCTATGGGAATACACATTAAGGGGACATCATCCATTAGAGACTGGAGATGACTTGTCAGTGTCAATCCAAATAAGAATAAAACCATATTAAAGTGTTCCAGTGGCATATTTAACCCTTAACCCGCTAAGCATGACTATAATAGCCTTTGCTTCCATTGTAAACCCAGATCAGCCTACTCGCAGGCTGATCAGGGTTTACAATTTACTCGCAGGCTGATCGGCTGCTGATCAGTCATTTTCCCCCAAACACCCCTTTGTCACATAAATGGAATGGTCTTAATTCAAAAAAAGAACAGTCCATTTAATACTTCATAAAATATTCATAACATGGCTAGGTCATTGGAACAGATTTATTGGTTAACTAATGATATTGTTAGATTCTCAGGCAGATGAACTTTTGAACTATTGTACTCATACATGTTTGAGGTTTTTGTGACTTTTCAGACAAAATTCGACTTTAAACTAAATAAGTTGTATATCATTTAAGAGTGGTAAATAAAAATACCTTACTTTTCAAAATCGCTTGAGAAATAAAAATTTAGATGCGAAAGTAGTTTTTGATAGGGTATTTTCAATGCAAAATTCTGCTTCATCAAAAATTAGAAAAATATATTTATTTTTTATTTTTATCTAAAAATGCTTTTAATTTGTTGGACAAACGTAAATTAAGACACAATCAAAGTTTTATAGAAAACTGTTGAGGCTAACTGATGTTATCTGAGATCTCTTAATTTTCTGCTATCCCAGAAACAATTATTTCTCAGCCGATTTTCAAAATTAAGGTATTTTTTATTTACCACTGAAAATGCCGATTACAATGATATATAATTTATATATATATAATTAAAATTACGCCTGTTAATGCTGAGAAACCTTTGGCTGTAACAAGCGCCCCAAACAATAGTGCTGGATTGGTTGTTACATTCAGAAGCAAGATGATTGAATTGAGTGGTGAGATAAGAAGATTATACAATCTGATGGTGGTTGATATACTTATAAATATGGAATTCCATAAGCTGACAATATCTGGTTTCATTTTGGATGAAAGATATTACCAGGTGTGCTGGTAATATCATTAACTTGTGACACCTGAAATTGTACCATGATTTCTTTTTAGTAAAAAAAAGACTGCTGCGTGGCCTACTGGTAAAGTGTTCGCCTCGCATGTGGGAGGTTGTGGGTTCAATCCCCAGCCGGGTAATACCAAAGACTTTATAAACATGGTACTAGTAGCTCCATGTTTGACGTCCAGCATATAAAGGGTTGCTTTAGCACTGATCAGCCCAGTGTCAGTATAATTTGACTGGGTGGGTTGTCATGCCTCTACGGTATGGTAATCACTCACTGCCCAGTGTCAGTATAATGTGCCTGGGTGGGTTGTCATGTCTCCATGGTAATCACTCACTGATCAGCCCAGTGTCAGTATAATGTGACTGGGTGGGTTGTCATGTCTCCATGGTAATCACTCACTGATCAGCCCAGTGTCAGTATAATGTGACTGGGTGGGTTGTCATGCCTCTACGGTATGGTAATCACTCACTGATCAGCCCAGTGTCAGTATAATGTGACTGGGTGGGTTGTCATGCCTCCATGGTAATCACTCACTGATCAGCCCAGTGTCAGTATAATGTGACTGGGTGGGTTGTCATGTCTCCATGGTAATCACTCACTGATCAGCCCAGTGTCAGTATAATGTGACTGGGTGGGTTGTCATGCCTCTACGGTATGGTAATCACTCACTGATCAGCCCAGTGTCAGTATAATGTGACTGGGTGGATTGTCATGCCTCTACGGTATGGTAATCACTCACTGATCAGCCCAGTGTCAGTATAATGTGACTGGGTGGATTGTCATGCCTCTACGGTATGGTAATCACTCACTGATCAGCCCAGTGTCAGTATAATGTGACTGGGTGGATTGTCATGCCTCTACGGTATGGTAATCACTCACTGATCAGCCCAGTGTCAGTATAATGTGACTGGGTGGATTGTCATGCCTCTACGGTATGGTAATCACTCACTGATCAGCCCAGTGTCAGTATAATGTGACTGGGTGGATTGTCATGCCTCTACGGTATGGTAATCACTCACTGATCAGCCAAAATGGCGTCATAAATGCTTCTCTTTTGTAAAATGTATTGCCCACGGTATTTATTGAACATTAAAATTAACACCTCAGTTTATTAATCCAGTATCATTCTGACCTAAAATCTGCTGCATATTATTAAATAAAAAGTAATAAATACAATTTTGGAGTTTTGTGTCACTTGTGTTGCAGATACATAGGGAACATCTACTCAGTTGTCTGCCGTAGTTGTCAGCCCTCTGACCCACTTTGAAAATTCACACACTTTATCTTATCCCAAGGTATATAATGCTGTTTCACATGTCCAATAACTTTGATATTGTTTGGGCAAAGTTATACCCCTTTTCATAAAACTTTAACCTGCAACCGAATGTAGCTCATAGCGTTCTTATCAATTATTTAAAGCCATTGACATGTCAGATAACTCTGACTTCCATTACAACCTAACCTAGCTCATAACGGCAAAAATTGACCTATGGTCATGAAACTGTATACAGTCCTCCCTTATCAATTATTCAGTGTCATTGACATATGTCCAATAACTCTGAATTTCATTTCAGCAGAGTTACGCCCTTTATCATAAAACTTCAACCTGCAGCCTAACCTAGCACATAACTTGACAAAATATTATGACACATTATACACTTCTTCCTTTAATTCAATTATTCAGGGCAGAGTTTCGCACCTTTTCATAAAATGTTAACAGTTTAGAAATTGTTTTTGCTCCATAATGCATGAAGGGATTGCACCCCCTGTCTTCAAACTGTATAGCTCGTCCGATCTTGCTGAAGTAAGCATATAACATGGTCCTCCACCAAGTGTGTTCAAATGGTGCATGGCCCTGGGGTTACATTTGGCTTCGGCCCAGGGGTCACATGTTTTACATAGATTTGTATTGGGGAATATTAAAAAAATCTTCTGCTTTGAAACTACAAGAGCCAGATGTTTAAGATTTTGCATTTGCTATAAGCTTATGGTCCTCTACCAAGTTTGTTCAAATGGTGTCCCTGGGGTCTTATTTGGCTATGTCCCAGGGGTCACATGTTTTACATACTTACATAGGG
This sequence comes from Cyrtodaria siliqua, assembly GCA_037043455.1. Taxonomy (NCBI): domain Eukaryota; kingdom Metazoa; phylum Mollusca; class Bivalvia; order Adapedonta; family Hiatellidae; genus Cyrtodaria; species Cyrtodaria siliqua. Next base: position 114,422 of record JAWPHD010007059.1, on the reverse strand, counting down.
AAAAACTTAAAAAATCTTCTTCTCTGAAACTACAAGAGGCAAAGGTTTAATATTTTGCATTTACTATTAGCTTATGGTCCTCCAAGTTTGTTCAGATGGTGACCCTAGAATCATATCTGTCCCCACCTGGGGGTCACAGTTTTACATAGAGTTATATATGGAAGATCTTTAATTAATCTTCCCAGAAACCACTTGGTCAATTTTGACCATGCAAACTTCCCATTGATGATCCTTAAGTGAATGTTTTTCAAATTTGTTAAAATAAGGTCGTTGCGACATCCGAGATGTCTGTCATAGACAAAATACTTCAATTACTTCTTGTACACAGGGATCCTAGTGCCGTGTGTTCTAATCCCACTTGTTTCTCTTTTACTTTTTTTTTTTTTTAAATTGTTAGCATGGGTTTAAATTTTGGTTGTGTGGTGTTGTTGTGGTTTGCAATTGTAAAAAAAGTATTGAATAGAATTCAATGATGAAACTCTTTGATATAGGAGCCATTTTAGCTTGTAGAGCATCCACAGGCCCTCATGGGCCTCTTGTTCTTAATTATTATTAATGATCGCTAACCCCTGGACTATCAAGTTTGGTCATGACTTTGAAGTTCCTGGGGTCAAAGATGGCCATCTGCCAGGGTCCAATGTTTGTATATAGAGATTTTGCATGTTTTTACATAGACTTACTTAGGGAAAAACTTAAAACATCTTCAGTCAGCATTTGCGAGGTGATCAATTCAGGGCCATTTTGGCCCTCTTGTTTTATTCATTATTCTACCATACTGAACCAAACAGCTAACGCACCAGTAGACAATACCTTTAATATCTCAATAATAACAATCAATAAATCAAAACAAATTTTATTCTGAACAAGACAAATATCTTGTCAATAACGACTGTAAATTTAAAAAAATCATTTAAATCACATGTCTCCAACAGTACCAGTTGGCATATAATAAGTTCATACATTAAAGGTATTGTCTACTGGTGCGTTAACTATTTGGTTCAGTATATAAATGGTACAATATAATACAAATTAGTACCCAACTTATATGGAGTGCTAGATTCCAAAAGCAGTTTTATAATGATTTGCAAATATGCAAGTTATGTAGAACTAATGGACACTGCAAGTTGTAAATGAATTCAAAGTAGCCGTATGTTCCTTTAGCCCGAAATATGGCTGCATATCTCTCAAGTAGAAGTTAAAATAAAACGTTGCATTAATATTAGATTATGTTAGATTATGTTAGAATATTTGGATAAAAGTTTTTTTTGCTCTTCAAAAAGTTATTTATTACTTTTTATTTCAAAATGTTACATTGTATTGTCATAATAGATCAGCACCTGTATTATGTACATGGCATTCTAAAGCTGGTTTAATATAAGTTATTATTTCAAATATTTAGGTTTTGAAAAGATTGAAAAGGCTTATTTTGGCTTTATGTTAACTTTCGTAAATTACTTTCTATGGTGAAGTTTGTATATAAAATGAGGGCAGCGGGAGCCCAGTGGATAGCATGTTTGAACCTCAGTCTCGAGCACCACGCGATAGGGGTTCAAGTCTCACCAGCACCACGAGATAGGGGTTCAAGTCTCACCAGCACCACGAGATAAGGGTTCAAGTCTCACCAGCACCACGAGATAGGGGGTTCAAGTCTTACCAGCACCACGAGATAGGGGTTCAAGTCTCACCAGCACCACGAGATAGGAGTTCAAGTCTCACCAGCACCACGAGATAGGGGTTCAAGTCTCACCAGCACCACGAGATAGGGGTTCAAGTCTCACCAGCAACACGAGATAGGGGTTCAAGTCTCACCAGCACCACGAGATAGGGGTTCAAGTCTCACCAGCACCACGAGATAGGGTTCAAGTCTCACCAGCACCACCAGATAGGGGTTCAAGTCTCACCAGCACCACAAGATAGGGGTTCAAGTCTCACCAGCACCACAATATAGGGGTTCAAGTCTCACCAGCATCACGAGATAGGGGTTCAAGTCTCAACAGCACCACAAGATAGGGGTTCAAGTCTGACCAGCACCACGAGATAGGGTTAAAGTCTCACCAGCACCACAAGATAGGGGTTCAAGTCTCACCAGCACCACGAGATAGGGGTTCAAGTCTCACCAGCATCACGAGATAGGGGTTCAAGTCTCAACAGCACCACAAGATAGGGGTTCAAGTCTGACCAGCACCACGAGATAGGGTTCAAGTCTCACCAGCACCACGAGATAAGGGTTCAAGTCTCACCAGCACCACGAGATAGGGGTTCAAGTCTGACCAGCACCACGAGATATGGGTTCAAGTCTGACCAGCACCACGAGATAGGGGTTCAAGTCTCACCAGCACCACGAGATAGGGGTTCAAGTTTCACCAGCACCACAAGATAGGGGTTCAAGTCTCACCAGCACCACGAGATAGGGGTTTAAGTCTCACCAGCACCGCAAGATAGAGGTTCAAGTCTCACCAGCACCACAAGATAGGGGTTCAAGTCACACCAGCACCCCGAGATAGGGGTTCAAGTCTCACCAGCACCACGAGATAGGGGTTCAAGTCTCACCAGCACCACGAGATAGGGGTTCAAGTCTCACCAGCACCACGAGATAGGGGTTCAAGTCTGACCAGCACCACGAGATATGGGTTCAAGTCTGACCAGCACCACGAGATAGGGGTTCAAGTCTCACCAGCACCACGAGATAGGGGTTCAAGTTTCACCAGCACCACAAGATAGGGGTTCAAGTCTCACCAGCACCACGAGATAGGGGTTTAAGTCTCACCAGCACCGCAAGATAGAGGTTCAAGTCTCACCAGCACCACAAGATAGGGGTTCAAGTCACACCAGCACCCCGAGATAGGGGTTCAAGTCTCACCAGCACCACGAGATAGGGGTTCAAGTCTCACCAGCACCACGAGATAGGGGTTCAAGTCTCACCAGCACCACGAGATAGGGGTTCAAGTCACACCAGCACCACGAGATAGGGGTTCAAGTCTCACCAGCACCACGAGATAGTGGTTCAAGTCACACCAGCACCACGAGATAGTGTTCAAGTCTGACCAGCACCACGAGATAGGGGTTCAAGTCTCACCAGCACCACGAGATAGGGGTTCAAGTCTCACCAGCACCACGAGATAGGGGTTCAAGTCACACCAGCACCACAAGATAGGGTTCAAGTCTGACCAGCACCACGAGATAGGGTTCAAGTCTCACCAGCACCACGAGATAGGGGTTTAAGTCTCACCAGCATACTCTGTTTTTCGGTGTGTCCTTAGGCAAGACACTTCCCCTAGCCTCGTCATTTTTCTGTGGAGGTAAACCGGGCGGTTCCGTCTATCAGGCGGTTCCGCGTATCGGCCAAGTACATTGAAAAACCATGGGAATCTTATTCAGTTGTAATAACCGAACACGGTTCCATATCCCTCTCTGTGGTGCAGATCTTTATAGCCTTAGATATGATGAGCTTGATGACATTCATTCTTATTTTCTATGACCTCCGTTGTGCCACTGAGTTTCGTCGGTGTGTTCTTGGGCAAGACGCTTTCCCTTAGCCTCGTCCGTCGGATGGGACGTAAACTGGGCGGTCCCCGTGTATAGGTCTATCCTCTGAGCACGTTAAAGAACCATAGGAATCTATTCGATAATAAGAGTAGGGTACGGTTTCCGGATTCCTATGTATCCTTCCCCTCTCTCTGGGGTGGCTATAAATAACCTATACTGTGTTGATGAGCCGTTAAACAACATTCAATTCAATTCAATTATTTTCTATGATGTATTTGTAATTTTTGGTCTGAGATGACAGGTTGTCTATCTTGAAAAGTCTAACTGTACTATTGTTACTTCTGAGATGTACGGTGTTACCTCCTCAGCAACTTTCATGTAGGACGCATGTTTTTATGTATCATTGTACTGCTAGATAAATTTTCTATTCAACCAGTAGCGCGCATTCCTAGCTGGGATGGTAAAGACACTGTATTTGACTTGTCACCTCTCACCGCTGCGGGTTTGAAACACGACTTACAAGTGAGAAAGTGTTGATTCTTAATCCCAAAAACATTGACCGTCATATATAGCCCAAAATGTGCTGAAAACGACCTAAAAAAAAACATTCAACAACCAACTATCCAAATATCTGCACACTTTTAGCCTACTTTTTTTTTTAATTGAAAATTGTCATACAAAACCACCAACCCACTGTCCTGAAATTTAATCTGTTAGCAACTGATCTACAATACAAATGTGCCTAAATTAATTGAAAACGGTATCTAGAGACATTAATTTTATAATTAATTAATGTAGATTATTTGGAAATGTTCAATACTTATTTACAAATATCTGGTATATGCTACAGGTATGAGACTCTGATCATGAAATCATTGATCTCGAGACTCGGTTATCTATAAAGGTTTAAGATCAATATAGTGTGTGAATGAGGGTGTGTGGTGACGATTCTATTTATGATTCTATCTACAGTCTATTTACGTCTCTTCGTTTATGTTCACATTGTGTATTACCTTTGATCGCACATATGTTAATGGATTGTTTGGAGGAAATTCCAATATGGCTGAAATTTTAAATGAGTTTACAGGCTACTTCCTTATTTTGTTTTGATTTTTTTTTTGTTGTTGTTGAAAATATGAAGGATTTTTAACTTACGTCATATTATTTTGACATTGTACATAAGGTGATGGAAACGAGCTATAAAGTTGTGAAATGGAGTCATCACATGGGGTTAGTATCAGCATTTATTTTCTGATTTATACAGTTTATCTGTTTTAGTGTTTAGTGGACTACCCCGATTTTAAATTAGCTATTGGGTTACTATGGTAACTGTAAACAGTTTTGAACAATGGATTGGTTATCTAACTGTGTTCAGTGTTTCAACGTTGTTTGTCTTTGTACATATTGGTATGTGCTCATGCACATTCATGACATTTCTCACAAAAGGACATTTGAATCAGCCTGAAGTGCTTGTTTAAAATTAATGAAACTGACTGACGGACATAATGTTGAATGATATTTTAGCTTTAGAGAAATATTAGTAGCAGTGATATATGAATTTGTGTTAGTGGGATGATGATGATGATGATGATGATGATGATGATGACTCGATGATGAGGATGATGAGGATGATGATGATGATTGATAGGATAGTCAATGAACCCTGTTGGGTGTGGTGAAGACGACCAAGACTTGGGACCATCTTGTGATCATAAGATGCGACTTATAGAGTTTTAACGGTTGGATTTGCAGTAACTCTTGTTTCTTCAGCAGTTGTTACGTTTCTGAATCCATGCCTCCTATTTTATCTTGATGCGACAATGAACTTGTAACCAGAATATAAACCTAATTTTTTTCATTTGGTCAAGCACTATTTGTATTGTGTTAAGAAGAGCAATTAGAATAATCAGGTTATAAATAATACTGCATGTATCAATCAAACATATGTTGACATTTTTCCTGCAACCTAGAAATTCAACAACAGCATCAACAACAGCATCATCATATTCATTTTTATCAACACCAATACCATCATCATCACCCTCAGCATGCATTGTCATCATCGCCCATCTCCACTTGGCCATATGACTGAAAATCTTTACTCATGTCAGTTTTTACATATCAGTTCACAATAGTAAGGCGACATATTTTTTTTCTTGGTTTACGGATCGGCCGACCCTAAATTTTGAGAGATTGGAAAAAAAAATAAAATTGAACATGTGTGTTTTTTTTCACCGCTGGTGGCCTAAGCTGGTGTAAAAAGAAAAAGAAAATCAAAATGATACAGAGTGTATTATATTAATAATGCTGAAACAGTCAAATAACATGTATTTACTAGTAGGGAAAGTTCATTTTCAGAAAAAATCTGAGTATATTCTTTCAACGCCAGATGAAGAAAAAAATAAAATTGAATTGCTGAAACAATTTTCTAGTATACAATAATACCACGTCAAACAACAGCATATATCTATCAAAACATCGAAATTTCGAACGCAAACGCCGCGCGATCACTTAGTATAATCCGCCATCTCCTTGTATGAGGAACATAGAGTAGTCTCCTTTGTTCACCAAGGTAACTTGATTTCAACACATCCGGGCACTCCATCTTGGCGTGAATACAGAAATGTCATCATTGGGAATATTAAAAGAATATTCAGCGATTTAAATACATGTTGTGTTGTCTTCTGTCTTTGTGTTGTATAAACTTACGGTTTTATATGAGAAACATGGTCACCATGTTTGAAATTTGTACTTAGAAACAGATTTAAATTTTTTTTTTCCCCCTCCGACCGAGGGTAAAAATCTGTAAATCAAAAAAAATTGTTTGGCTGATTTTATTTATTTTTTCCTTCCGACCGAGCGTAAAAAAATAAGAAAAGATCTGTAAACCAAGAAAAAAAAAAGTGGCCTAAGCTGGTGTAAAAAGAAAAAGAAAATCAAAATGATACAGAGTGTATTATATTAATAATGCTGAAACAGTCAAATAACATGTATTTACTAGTAGGGAAAGTTCATTTTCAGAAAAAATCTGAGTATATTCTTTCAAACACATTCACATATGAATTGGGTGTATATAAGATGCCATATAATTTTAACATACAATTTTAACAATTTGAAGCATGCCTATTTGAACGTCTAGAAAATTCAATAAACCGAATGTTTACATACTGTATTTGTATACTTGTACAATAGGCTGGATTTTGTCATTGAACATATATGAGGTCAGTCGGCGCTTATTGCTTTTAAAACTGCGTATTTGACGTGGCAGTGACAAAACTATAATTTTGCTGTTTACTAAATTCATTGTAAATACTTCCTGAACACAATCTGTCAATCCCTACTTATTGATTATGTCGCAGTTGAAGTACTTAGAAACAGTGAATTATTATTGATTTACTCTCTTTAAGTTTTTATGTTAGTATTAATATTATTTTTGTTTTTGCAACCAAACTTAAATATTTACCTATTGAGTAATTGTGTAAGGCAATGTATAACAACGAGATCAATATCAGAGTATTGCGAAAAAGCAATTATTTCACAATGTGAAAGGGACCGATTGCTTGTTGGGTTACATATATCGAGGTATTTTTTACTTCTCTATCACAATCCATTTATTGTCATCACATCACCACACCCTTACTTTCATCATCTGAGACGGAAAAAGATGGTTCATAACCTGAGGCTTTTACATCTGTACTTTCATGTCGCCCTAAATGTAAAGAATCTGCAGTATTGGTTGCCACCAATGCTTTCACATCACAGGTACTTTTGTATCGCCCTAGAAGCCAAGATGTTGCAGTATTGGTTGCCACTAGTGGTTTTACATCTGGACTTCTGGGTTGCCCTGAAAGTAAGAACCTGAAGTATTGGTTGCCACCAATGCTTTTATGTCTGGACTTTTGTGTCACCCTAAAAATCAAGATGTTGCAGTTTTGGTTGCCACCGGTGATTTTAAATCCAGACTCTTTTGTGTTGCTCTGAATGTAAAGAACCTGAAATGTTGCTTGCCGTCATACTTTTATGTCCGGACTTCTTTCTCACCCTTAAAGTAAAGAACCTGCAGTATTGGTTTCCAAAAGTACAAGTAGCGTGCATTTCTCGTTCTTTTGGAAACCAAATGTTATAATGATTAAGTAAGGTCTACTTTTTTAGCTCGACTATTCGAAGAATAAGAGAGCTTATGTAACCACCCCGGCGTCGGCGTTGGCCATTGGCTTCCTTATAGCATTATCTTAAGGGCTGCATAAGCAATTTTGGTTCCTGTAACCCATGGGCTCCCATGGAACCCAAATTATGATATAAAATATGTCCCATTTCACATCAAATTTTGCGTGTAAGCTGTGTTTACAAGACTATATCTCTTACAATTCTTACCCTAGCACAACCAAATTTGGCCATTAGCTTCCTTATAGCATTATCTTAAGGGCTGCTTAAGTAATTTTGGTTCCTGTAACCCTGGGCTCACATGGAACCCAAATTCTGATAGCCCTTAAAATGTGTCTGTTTCACATCAAATTTTGCGTGTAAGCTGTGTTTACAGGTGTATATCTCTTACATTTCTTGCCCTAGCTGAACTAAATTTGGGAATTGGTTTCCTTATAGTATGTTGTAAAGGGTTGGGTAAGTAATGTTGTCTTCTGCAAATTCTGGGCTCCCATGGAACCTAAATTGTGATGGCCCATGAAATGTGCAATAAGGCAGATCTAGGTTTGCATGTAAGCATGTATATATCTATAAGTTTGGTTCCCCCCACCCCCTCGATTAATATATATGTATATTTTTTTTACGTATTTCTGTATTGTTTTTGTCAATTCTTACACATAGCTATCTTGCCCCCCACCCCCTCCCCTCAACTCCCACCCCACTCAAATATTTTTATTTTTATTTTGTTTTACCATATTTCTGTGTTGTTTTGGTTAATTCTTACATAGCTTCTTACATATATATGTAGCCCTCCCCACACCCCGCCTCTTCCCCATCCCCACTCAAAACTCGATTTATACATATTTTTTTTTTTACATATTTTTGTGTTGTTTTGGTCAATTCTTACATAGCTTCTTACACATATATGTTGTCCCCATCACCCCACTCCCCCCCCCCCCCCCCCCCCCCCACCTCAAAACCTCGATTTTTTTTTTTATTGATTTTTTTTACATATTTCTCTGTAGTTTTGGTCAGTTCTTACACATAGCTATGTTGCACTCCCAACCCCACCCCACATTGTTTTAGCCTTGTTTTCTGATGGTATATACTAGCTATATAATTTATTATTCTCTGAAAAATCGAATAGTTGAGCTGCGCTGTTCTCCGACAGCTTTTGTTAAAGCAATGTAAATTAATTTACATTTAACTACAGCCCTGATTCCTGTTCAGACTGGTTGACTAAACATCATTTTCATACTTAGGGTAAACACAGAACATGTAAAGTCTTCAACCTTTTCCCAGTATCTGCTTTAAAGCTGTACAGTCCCTATTTTAACTGGTTATAACTCATGAATATGAATGAGTCAAGTGTGAAGTAGTTTCAAATCGACGAACACCCCAAAAGTCGGTATATGAGGAGAAATCGATACGTAAAATTTCACATTTTTATTTGGCCTCCGTACAGGTAACATCGATAAATATACGGCTCCAGAATATATGTGATAAAAAAATAGTTGCCCGGAACGGGATTTGAACCACAGCCTTGCACTTGTAAGATTTGAAAGATGTACGCTGAACCTCTAGACCACTGCTATTTATTGGTATTTTGTAGCATTTTTAACACTAAATAGGCATTACGTAATAACAAGACGCGCACACAAACTCATCAAGCGCTAAATAACAGGTCGAGATATGGTTGATTTGAGGCGAAGTATTAGTTTCATATTGATAAGATACAGTATTACACCAGGCAATGTTAATTTACACGTGCGACAATATGGACTGCATATTTATTGATCCATCATTAGTTGCGTTTAAATATGTTAAGTTATTTTGCCTCATAATATATGGTAGTTAATATACTATTTTCTCAAGTAGCGTTGTAGTTCAGTGGATAGAGCACAGGACTTGAAATCAGAAGGTCGTGTGTTCGAGTCCCGAAAGAAGCAAACTTTTTTTTTTGTAAAAAATACTGTTACCTGTGTATAGGTACGATGTGCACTGGTCGATGTATATACAGTAAATGATTTCCTTCGCTATATTTGCTCGCTTAAATACCCGATTTCGACATGAGCTGGTGAACATGAAGTTACAAATAAAGACACGCCTACAAAGAAGAAATCAATTTGATATAGGGACTCTGTAGCTTTAAGTGTTTTGTTCGAGATAAAAACCTGGATGACATGATCTTGAAGAGTCTTCTGTCATGCCAAGACCTGATTGAGCTATGTTTCAAATGAGATTAATATTCTTGAAAGGGGATGTGAAGATCGAGGCTATGAAAACATGTTAAAATTATTTATATATGTATGTAATCCTTTATATGGGTGGGTGTTTTATTATATTTTACCATTAGTAACATTTTAAACATTTTTGCATTAAATATAACAGACCGTAGATAGTATATTGTGACTAATCTGCTTTAAATCTGTTACTTGCCAATCATTTAGTTACCTCCCATGATTTTATGGAACTTCTCAGTGATTCAGATGTGCAAAACACTTCTGCTCATGGCTATACAATGTTATGCAGTTGATGCCAATTAAGATGATCAAGTGTGACTTAACTGGACATAATCTAGATTTTGTGCAACAAATTTTTATTTGCGCAATATGGTTATTTAGAGTCAAAGAACATGAAAAATAAAACAAATGTTTATTAAAATAAAGAAAGTGAATAACTGAAAAACCAATACAAAGGAAGACAAATATTCTCTACTCATTTCCTTTAATTTCATGTGTCATTACAAACGAATTCAAGGTGACTATGAAGACCTACCTAACCACAATGGTACATTGCCTTAGGTGAGAGGAGGATCCCTATTGTTTTTGGGGTCAGAAGGTCAAAGGTAAAGGTCATCGTGACCTTATATAGAAAAATGCATTCCGGACAATAACATTAAAACCATAACACCTACACTCATGAAACTTCATAGGTACATTGCCCTAGGTGAGAGAAGGATCCCTATTGTTTTTGAGTTCAGTAAGTCAAAGGTCAAGGTCACCATGACCTTATATAGACGCATTCCTGATGTTAACTTCGAAACCTTTACACCTACACTCATGAAGCTTCATAGGTACATTGCCCTAGATGACACCAGTGGACAATACCTTTAATATCTCAATATAACAATCAATAAATCAAATTTCATTCTGAACAAGACAAATATTTTGTCAATAACGACTGTAAATTAAAAAAAACACATTCAAATCACATGTCTCCAACGGTACCAGTCGGCATATAATAAGTTCATACATTAAAGGTTTTGTCTACTGGTTTAGCACGAGCATTGATATAATTGTTTGAAGATATTAGAAATGCTAGGTAAGGATGAGATTTTCAAAAAATGTGTGTTATTTTATTATTCCCTAAGCAAAGGATCAGAATTACCTGCCATATATTAAAAACAACTTTTTTCATTATAAAAACGTATTGCTATGAACAAATTTGACAAAAATGCCCATTTTGTAATTGTTTAAAAAACGCTGAAATGAGTTGCTATTTACAAACAAAAACATTCAAAATTTCATAATTTTAAAATTACCTCCTTTTTCATTGAAATGAGAATGATTTTCAATAACCTTTAAAGGTATATGTTCCCATTGTATTTGCTTTATTTTTAACACCGACTTTGTAGCATTATTATTGGTCATACCTATTTCAATTTATTATTGACCCCAAACATGCACAGCTCTGTATCTCGTCTATGGAAATGACATGCATTTTATGTGCTAAATTTACTTTGCCATAATAATTAACATGTCGCCAGTTGTCAATCATGTATCCATTTTAACCAGTCAAACCAATACTATACCTCTGACAAACAATAGCATGTGCAACAGTATAATAAAGCACGTGCAACTGTATTATAATAAAACCTATTGTCAGTATACTCCGACATCAACAATAGGGCAGAGATATCTAAGTACTGGCGACATGTTAATTATGATGACAGAGTTGGTTCTTAACTTCAAAGATAGTGGCAGCTCATACCCCAAAATATACAACCAAGTCATTTACCAAACTCATTCTGATCACATAGATGGTTCAGTGATAAAATTAATTTTTGATTCGACTTCAAAGATATAGTGGCAACTAATGCTCCAGTGTTATCATTCGATACATATACTTTCTCATTATAATTTTCCCCTTTGATATTTCTCAGAATGAGACAGAGAATTCCATTATTTGTAGCAAATTGCACAGACTACTTCAGTTACATCCAGTATTAATGGCCAGAAATAAAATTCATTTTGATCAGACTGCGATTTCTCGTTCATTGATAAATGATATTTTCTTTTTTCCTGGGTTCCCTTATATTGTTTGCGCCTCCTTGTGGCTTATTGTTTCCACTTTATTCCTCCCCAGATATAGTGCTATTTTCACCTTGCTATATATAATGCAACCTAATGCTTGTGATGGTCTTATATATTCCAGAGAGTTCTTAAATAATTGATACTTTGATAATGGAAGTGCTAGAAGTACTAGATAATAGGATTGTCAATACTAATAATTCAGAGTGGTCAAAGAAAGTATTAAAAAAAGTGCTTTCTGACTATAAGCAAATTATTTCTAAATAATCACTGAAGAATACAAGTAATATAGAAGTACATGGTGTTCAAAAGGTCCCAAGCACTTTACAGAAGAATAACTGTCATCAGTGACTATAGCAGATATTGACAAGGGAGCACATACTAATAGACATAGAGACTGTCACTGACAAAATATGTGGCCAAGGGGAGCATAAATACATGGTTATATGTGCATACCCTTTGCTTGTTGCTTTAACTGTTCAAAGAGTTATTTACATACATTTATAAAAATCTCGATTCCAACAAAATGACAACAACATCTATAGTCAGTAAAAACAGAACACAAATGCTGCTCAGAAGTCGAAAATATTGTATAAATGTGGAAAAAGAGAGCTGAATTAAACTTGTGCAACAGTATTTTTTAATCAAACCCAACCCATCTTAAAACACTTGTAGAGAACCCCAGAACAAACTTGTATGCTTGTAGACCTTCAGGTGCAATTGACCTACCTCCACCCACCCACCCCCACTTACACAAACAGGAGGAATTTGTTGTAATGTTTGTGAAAACTTTTAGAAACATGAAGCAATTGAAAGTTGTTGGTACATTGTATGTTGGGGTTTTCATCTATGACGATAAATTTTTATAGGTTTCAAAATCAATTTCTTTAAAATTTATATATATATGAAGATGAAAAAACACAACGTAATATCTATGTATTAGAAAGTTACCTAAATTGACAATGTGCAGGCATTGACACATCTGTTATATTATCGTTTGAAAATATGTGATAATGTTTGCATCGAAATGCCTTTTTTCTCTATTAAAACAACACTTCATGTATTATGGTTAAAACTATGTGTATATTTCAAAATAGCCAGCAAGTTCGAAGTACAATAAATTTGAAAACTGAACAAATATTCATCTCCATTTTAAGATGAGTTTTATCTTGTAAGGTATTAACTTAAAGATAAAGGAATCAGTTTATATGAGTTGTCAGGGTCATGCTGTTTTGTTACAGTAAAGCACATCAAGAACAAATATCTTGTCAGATAATGGCCGTTTTTTGTTTGTTAGACAGCAGCATTTCCTATTTTATGTCATTGTTTGTCTTGAAATTGCAACATGGCTGCCCTAACAGGTTCTTACAGCTTTTACTGGGTATAGAATAGGACCACAGCAAAATCCTGCTGGAGACAACGTGGTAGGATCCCCCCATCATCATGCTCATTTCACTTCTTCATCATGACCATGTTGGTGTAAACATGATAATGTGGCTTATTGTAAGTTGATGCAGTTCTGCAGGTTAGAAGGTCCTTTGGACAATTCTCCATATCTTATCTCCTATAATTGGAGGATGAGCCTGGAATGTTCATTCCTGTTTGGCACCTTATAAACTTTTTTGTGTTGGTGCACCTTAAAATCCAATTAAATTCTTAGAGCATTGTCAGGATTTTTGAAATATTTTACTCAGGTAAAGAAAAAGAAAAACCTGTTTATACACATTTTATATGCTACATTATGTTATTTCCCAAACTGTTATCTCTCAGTTTTATAACTTTACACCAACAGTAACAATGAAATTGTTTTTCTTTATTACTTGCTTTATCATCAGGGAAACATCAAAAACAGTTCAGGAAGGTGTATGTCGGTAAATTGTTTTTCTCTATGTCTTGTTTAGTAGGTAAGGCACGCTTTCCAAATTCAGGGATCACTTTAGGTGACCCAGATTTGGGGAGATTCTCTCATCGTTTTCTCAAATATCTCATCCAGAAATGTTAAATGGGCAAATAAGTATCATTACTTTGAACAATTTGCAGTAAACAAGTTTTGAAAATCTCACTAGCAAATGTAAAAAGCTCATACAATTTTGCAGAGTGAGTCTTTTCTCTCCAAATGGTTCTGGGCCAGAGTGATCCCTACAGATTGCCATGTCTCCTTTCCCTCTAGCTATGGCGGCTAGATGTTGTGTTGATTAGCCTTAAACATCAAATCAATTAAATTCTTATACTTCTTCAAAAAGTGGTTCAATATTATGTAGATTTTAATATGGGAATTATAAGCTGAAGCATATTAGATAGAAGGGCTATCCCATTTTGATCAGTAATTGTATTGGCCATCATTCTGTTGATGGAATTCCTTAGGGTCATCATACAAAATTGTCAACCTCAAATTATTGATGATTATGTAAATTTTTAGTGCAATACTGTTGTTGCCAGGGTCTCAACTTGAAGTACAGACACATGCCTTTGTATTAAAAGCAACCTTAATTTAGAAATCATTATTGGACATTTTTCAAAATCAAGTGAATGTCTGGCTGGCTGGCTGCCTTGTTGCTGTATGGATCTGACTATTAATGAATGTGAGGAAAATGCATGGCTAGTCTGTGAAGTGATTTTACATTGGTCAACGTTGTGGGATTAAATTGCAAATTTGATTATAAAAGATCACAGTAATTGTTGTGAGACACTTGTGAGAGACTAGTATTTATTATGGCAATATATAGCTGATACCACAGCAAACTTAAGATTTGTTACCTGAACTTATATTGCACATTATGAAAAACCAATCAAAATGTTAAATCTCATGCAGTGTATGATTACTTATGATTATATAAATATGCTATTGAACATTCCTGGAAAATATTAAATATAGAATACCTCATATAAGATATAAACCAAATAATAAAGATAAAGGTTGTGGAAATAATTATTAGATTTATTAGATTTATCGGCTTTCAAGTCATTATAAAGGCTCAATATAATATATAAAATATAAAGAACCTAAATGATAGCTGGACATACAATATTTAAATACAATTAATGCTTTTGTAAAATGTAAATTTTTTAAACATTATATGGATATGGAAAAGAACTGTTGTTTTATGGCTTGTTGGTATATTATAGGTTATTTCAAACAACCCAAGACAGAGAGGAAGAATATATATGTAATAGGGAACCATGTGCTATTGTTGCTTAAAGGAAATGTAGCGACACACCCAAATAATCTTTATTATTGGAGTTCTGAAAAACTTGGAAAAGGGTGAAAGAATTATCAAAATTGGATGATAAACAAAGAAGATCATTTGAACGTTCTGTTGAAATGGATATAAAAGCCACCATTTTGAGAGCTATAACATCACAGTTCTAAATGACCATATATGGAATATTTATAAATTTGAAAACTTACTTATATATAGGGAAAAAATGACAGCCGGTACATGAAAAATATGTATACTTAATGGCAATAATGCTTTATATGACCAATAATATATTCCTTTGCAGTGATTTCTGTGTCACTTTGTCGTCCATCAGTCCGTCCGTCAGTCAGTCCGTCACGAAAACCTAACGTTGGCTATAACTTTCTCATTTCTTGATATTTTTTCATCAAACTTTCAATATATACTCATCATGATAACACAGACATGACAATACTAAAATATAAAGGTCAAGGTCACACTGAAGGTCATTATATGGGTTAAATACTCGTTTTTTATTTCACAAAAACTTAACGTTGCCTATAACTTTCTCATTTCTTGATACTTTCAATATATACCCATCATGACAACATTGACATGACCATACTAAAATATAAAGGTCAAGGTTACATTGAAGGTCATTATATGGCTTAAATACTCTTTTTTTTCTTCACGAAAACTTAATGTTGGTTATAACTTTCTCATTTCTTCATATTTCTTCATCAAACTTTCAATATATACTCTTCATGACAACATCGACATGACCAAACTAAAATATAAAGGTCGAGGTCACACTGAAGGTCATTATATAGGGTAAATACAATTTTTTTTCTTCACGAAAATTTAACGTTGGATATAACTTTCTCATTTCTTGATATTTCTTCATCAAACTTTCAATATATACTCATCATGACAACACTGACATGACCATACTAAAATATAAAGGTCAAGGTTACACTGAAGGTCATTATATGGGTTAAATACTCGTTTTTTTCTTCACGAAAACTTAATGTTGGTTATAACTTTCTCATTTCTTGATATTTCTTCATCAAACTTTCAGTATATACTCATCATGACAACATCATCATGACCATACTAAAATATAAAGGTCGAGGTCACACTGAAGGTCATTATATAGGTTAAATACAAAAAAAATTCTTCACGAAAATTTACATTGGATATAACTTTCTTATTTCTTGATATTTCTTCATCAAACTTTCAATATATACCCATCATGACAACACAGACATGACAATACTAAAATAAAAGGTCAAGGTCACACTGAATGTCATTATATGGGTCAAATACTCATTTTTTATTTCACGAAAACTTAACGTTGCCTATAACTTTCTCATTTCTTGATATTTCTTCATCAGACTTTCAATATATACGCATCATGACAACATGGACATGACCATACTAAAATATAAAAGTCAAGGTCACACTGAAGGTCATTATATGGGTTAAATACTCGTTTTTTTTCTTCACGAAAACTTAATGTTGGTTATAACTTTCTCATTTCTTGATATTTCTTCGTCAAACTTTCATTATATGCTCATCATGACAACATTGACATGACCATACTAAAATATAAAGGTTAAAGTCACACTGAAGGTCATTGTTTGGGTGAAATACTCATTTTTTTCTTCACGAAAACTTAGTCAGGCCAGTCTGTCAAGGTCATTTATCTAGGTCCAAAAAACCTTGCGATACTGACAAAGCGCTGACAGGCGACACACGTGTTCCGCGGAACACCCATCTAGTCTTTGCTGTAAATTCCACATACGGTAATTTGGAATTATGATGTCATAGTTCTCAAAATGGCGGCTCTCATATCCATTTTAGAACAACCTTCAGATGGTCATATCTTTTTTGTTTATCATCTGATGTTGTAATTCTTTCACCTTTTTCCAAGGTTTTCAGACTCTCAATAACAGAGCTTGTTTGACTGTGTCAAAACATTCCCTTTAATAGATACATTGGGTGCACTTTATTGTATATGCCGAACAGCATATGCGGTATATGCCGGTCACGTGACCGGTACACCGAAATGCACGTACTGTTTTAACCGGGCCATGTGGCATATGCGAATTATTGCGTGCGCACAGCCCGAAGTGAATAGAGCAGAAAATGGGTGACACCGGTACACCGCAGCATTGACCGGGCAGCTCAGTAAAGTTTGCCAATAAATGTCTAGTTGATTCTAGCAAAATTTTGGGTCGGTAGGAAATTCAGGATGGCCACCACTGCTAAAAATAGATTTAAAAAATGCGACTTTGTGGCGACTACTTCTCAAAAACCGTAAGTGACATTGAATTGGAACCTTTACCAAAATGACTGGCACAACATCTTGTAGACTGATCCTATAAATGGACTGGTCCAAATTCAAAGAAAGGACAGTCCATTATACATTCATAGTGGGGTAAGGATTAAGTCTCCTTTGAAGTATTGGCTCCCAGAAAACATTCATAGTGGGGTAAGGATTAAGTCTCCTTTGAATTTTTGGCTCTCAAAAAAAAACAAATTGTAGGATTTTAAGATTTTTTATTTTGATTCTGATTTTCTAAATATAACCACTGAGACAAGAGCAAGTCTACCTTTACCGGTGAGATAATAACCTAATTCTCAGGAGAAATTGCATAACATGACCTATGACCTGGTCACACAGATCACCTGCTATATTTATGAATAGGTAATGTTGCATAATAAATCATAATATTTAGGAATATAGGAACGTTGCTCTTGATGTCTAGTTGGTCCTAAGTAAAAATCAGGTTGGCCTAAAATTCAAGATGGCCACCACAGCTAAAAATAGATTTTAAATACAATTTTGTGACAACTACTTTTCTAAAACCATAAGTGGTATCGGTTTGGTATGCTTACCAAAATGACTTTCATAAAACTTTATAGGAATATTGGTCTTGATGTCCAGTCAATCCCAAGTAAAAATCAGGTTGGCCGGAAATTCAAGATGGCTGCCACAGCTTTAATACAAGTTTGTGGCAACTACTTCTCAAAAATCATAACTGGTATTGATTTGGAACCTTTACTAAAATGACTGGCATGTCATGTAGTTGGTCCTAAACAAAACTCATTTTGAATCTATGAAGGCCATCATTGTTTACATAGGAGTGATATAGGAAAAACTTGTGGTGACTAATTGTTGTTGGTCTTATTTCCATAAAACTTCACAGGTTCTCATGGCTGATCAAAATCTATCAGTAGAGCTTCAAGATCATTGACCTCTTGTTTAAAATTATAAGTATCAATATTCATCAACTTACTACAAAAACTCATAACTTTTAAAAATCATGAGTATTATATTTGTATGTTTTGTCATGTGGAACAGTTTAATCCATATTTACATGATGAAAATTGTTTCAAGCATCTGTCTAATATTAAGGTCATACAGTGTTTCTTTTTTTTTATTATACAACTTCCATTTAATGAGAATAGTTGTTACTTTTAAAAATTATTAATTCACGTCCATTTTGAAAGCATGAACTATTTAAAGCAAGTGTTTACTCCTTTACCCATTTATTTTGAATCTGATGAGTAAATACCCGTTGCAGTCAAAGATTATCTACAGTTCTGGATTAAGATGATTTCTGGTTGAATTTTAGTTTGCAAAGCGAGATTTTTTTGTCTAGCCCGACGGGCAACCATGTTTGAAAGAGACTAGCCCAGATTTAGGATGGACTAGCCCTGGCCATTGGGTTATCCTATTCTTGGAGCACTGAAACTGGAAAATGGACTGTTGATCTTCTAATTAACCCTTTATGCAAGAAAAAATGTTCCCAGCTTTGAATATATTTTGTATATTTTTAGCTCAGCTATGCTAAGAATAAGGAAACTATGATTGTACTTGTAATTGTGGTCTTGTCGACAAAAGTCATCTTTGGTGCTTTGTACATGAGGACAAGAGTCATGTTTGGTGCTGTGTGCATGAGGACAAAAGTCATCTTTGGTGCTGTGTGCATGAGGACAAAAGTCATCTTTGGTGCTGTGTGCATGAGGACAAAAGTCATCTTTGGTGCTGTGTGCATGAGGACAAAATTCATCTTTGGCGCTGTGTGCATGAGGACAAAAGTCATGTTTGGTGCTGTGTGCATGAGGACAAGAGTCATGTTTGGTGCTGTGTGCATGAGGACAAGAGTCATGTTTGGTGCTGTGTACATGAGGACTAGAGTCATATTTGGTGCTGTGTACATGAGGACAAGAGTCATGTTTGGTGCTGTGTGCATAAGTATAAATGTTGGTGCTGTGTGCGTGCCAACAAAAGTCGCCTTTAGTGCTGTATGCGTGAGAACAAAAGTTGCCTTTGGTGCTGTGTGCATGAGGACAAAAGTCGCCTTTGATGATGTGTGCATGAGGACAAAAGTCGCTTTTTCTGCTTTGTGCGTGAGGACAAAAGTCGCCTTTGGTGATGGGTGCGTGCTGATAAAAGTCACCTTTGATGCTGAAAGGGTTAATGCCTCCAAGCGGATGTGGTAGCAGTAAGGCTGGTTAATTATACAGTGATTATGAAGTGATTGTTTTGTAAACATCTTTTGTATTTATAAAGCATTGCTAGATTGTTGATGTTATTATATTTCTACTGTAGATATTTAGAGGGAACGAGAAAGAAGAGGTACACGTCTGTATTATCTATGTGCATTTTACCAGCTCCAAAGAACAAATTTTCGTCTGTAAAATATTTAATGACTGGATTATTTCAAATTATAAGAAAGCATCAAAAACGAATCAATGTTTTTGCCAAACTTCTCTGAAATATACCAGTAAATGAATATTTTTTAACTTATAAAAATTCATTCTCTTGAGCTTGTGTGAAATCGAAGTAGATTTTGAATAATTTCATCTGCTAGATGTAGCTATATAACCTATACTTTTACCTGTAGCATAATATTTATTCCCTGGAACTGTTTTACATGTATTAATATTTGGGCAGTTTGACATTTACTAATATTTAAAATTATAACAATTCAAAACAAAATTGTAAAACTTGCTAAGAAAATGTTACTATTTTGTGGGAGATCACTGATCTGTTGCATAAATTCCAACGACATTGTCTTTCTTAGTCAGAAAGTTATGATATAGATCTTAGCATCTACAGTATTGAAACAGTTTCAAAAAAAATAAAAAATACGCATTCCTTTATTTCTCCAGAGTTTAGTGGTAAAAAGAAATCTGGTTCCACTGGTGCTGGCATGGCCCAGTAGGTAGCATAGTTAAGTTGAAGCTGGAGAACGGGGGTTCAAGCCTCACCAATGTGGCATGGCCCAGTAGGTAGCATAGTTAAGTTGAAGCTGGAGAACGCGGGTTCAGGCCTCACCAATGTGGCATGGCCCAGTAGGTAGCATAGTTAAGTTGAAGCTGGAGAACGCGGGTTCAGGCCTCACCAATGTGGCATGGCCCAGTAGGTAGCATAGTTAAGTTGAAGCTGGAGAACGGGGGTTCAAGCCTCACCAATGTGGCATGGCCCAGTAGTAGCATAGTTAAGTTGAAGCTCTAGAACGCGGATCCAAGCCTCACCAATGTGGCATGGCCCAGTAGGTAGCATAGTTAAGTTGAAGCTGGAGAACGGGGGTTCAAGCCTCACCAACGTGGCATGGCCCAGTAGGTAGCATAGTTAAGTTGAAGCTGGAGAACGGGGGTTCAAGCCTCACCAATGTGGCATGGCCCAGTAGTAGCATAGTTAAGTTGAAGCTCGAGAACGCGGATCCAAGCCTCACCAATGTGGCATGGCCCAGTAGGTAGCATAGTTAAGTTGAAGCTGGAAAACGGGGGTTCAAGCCTCACCAATGTGGCATGGCCCAGTAGTAGCATAGTTAAGTTGAAGCTAGAGAACGCGGGTAAGCCTCACCAATGTGGCAAGGCCCAGTAGGTAGCATAGTTAAGTTGAAGCTGGAGAACGGGGGTTCAAGCCTCACCAATGTGGCATGGCCCAGTAGGTAGCATAGTTAAGTTGAAGCTGGAGAACGCGGGTTCAGGCCTCACCAATGTGGCATGGCCCAGTAGGTAGCATAGTTAAGTTGAAGCTGGAGAACGCGGGTTCAGGCCTCACCAATGTGGCATGGCCCAGTAGGTAGCATAGTTAAGTTGAAGCTGGAGAACGCGGGTTCAGGCCTCACCAATGTGGCATGGCCCAGTAGGTAGCATAGTTAAGTTGAAGCTGGAGAACGGGGGTTCAAGCCTCACCAATGTGGCATGGCCCAGTAGTAGCATAGTTAAGTTGAAGCTCGAGAACGCGGATCCAAGCCTCACCAATGTGGCATGGCCCAGTAGGTAGCATAGTTAAGTTGAAGCTGGAGAACGGGGGTTCAAGCCTCACCAACATGGCATGGCCCAGTAGGTAGCATAGTTAAGTTGAAGCTGGAGAACGGGGGTTCAAGCCTCACCAATGTGGCATGGCCCAGTAGGTAGCATAGTTAAGTTGAAGCTGGAGAACGGGGGTTCAAGCCCCACCAACGTGGCATGGCCCAGTAGGTAGCATAGTTAAGTTGAAGCTGGAGAACGGGGGTTCAAGCCTCACCAATGTGGCATGGCCCAGTAGTAGCATAGTTAAGTTGAAGCTCGAGAACGCGGATCCAAGCCTCACCAATGTGGCATGGCCCAGTAGGTAGCATAGTTAAGTTGAAGCTGGAGAACGGGGGTTCAAGCCTCACCAATGTGGCATGGCCCAGTAGGTAGCATAGTTAAGTTGAAGCTGGAGAACGCGGGTTCAAGCCTCACCAATGCCACTGAGTTTCGTTGGTGTGCCTGGACAAGGCACTTTACCTTAGCCTCATTGTCACATGAGGACATTAACCGTGTGTTCCCATGCATCTAATTACAATCTCATTAAAATCTCATTACAATTGTATCCTAATTACGCTTTTATACTCCCCACTATAGGATCTGACAACACTGCCCTTGAGGTCACGTCAGATCTATCTTCCATCTAATCAATATTCATGAAAGATCATCTAAATTCAACCAATGAAATCGCGCGTTTTATGTGCACTTCAGATGATGTTGGAGTGAACTGAACAAACGAAAATCCACATAAAACGCATTTATCCAAAAAAAGAAATAAAGTCTGCTTGTTTTATTGCTGTGGATTGTACGATAAATTCAAAGAAATGCACTAAATGGCATGTGTTACATCAAGATACGAAAAAATTCATGGGTGCTGGACATCATGTGTGTTTTGAAAAAAAAAATATATTCCACTGAAATTATTACAACATTACATATTCTAAACAGTACATCTGGCCCGCTTAGCTCAGTTGATAGTGAACTCGACTACTGACCTGCAAGTGTAATTTTAGTGTGGGTTCAATCCCACGAATCGTACTTTTTTTTGTACGCAATTAAATTCCGTCAATCTTTTTCAAACAATCTTTTTTATTTCCAGTCAATATTCAACAATGGTTGGTGTGTTATGTTTGTCAACGCAGTTATTTTGTGTTTTATAAGCTAAAAGTTAGGGACATTGTCTCTTTCAATACCGAGCATAGACTGCTCCACTGCGTTTTACTGAAACGCGGCATGCACAGTGAAGCAGTCTATACCGAGCAATTTTATAGGCTGAAATCTGATTGGCTAATCTTAAGGTCAATCTGACGTGACCACCAGTGCAGTGTTGTCAGATCGTTAGTAGTGTTGGATATCGTAGCGTGATAAATAGTCTGATTTTAATGAGATTGGTCTAATTATAAACCATAAAAATATGTTAGTAATAGTAGAACAGGTTCCCGGATTCCTATGTATATCCTTCTCCTCTCTCTGGGCAGCTCTAAATAATGCCCAAGCTCATAATTGACATTAATAAATCTCTTCCAAGTTGTCGTTATATTATCCTCATGATGGCATCTTTATAACCTAACCTGTTTCCTCTTAATTATTTATGTTTATTCTCATTTTACCTAGTCCAGATCATGCCATGTTTACCCTTGTATATATGCAAAGTAATTAATTATGTCTGTAGTATGTTATACATCTATATATACCTAAGTTTTGTTCCCTTAAAATATTCAGTCATCAGTGGGACCAGGGGGTGGGATGTTGATATAGAACTGGTGTTGTCCATCTTTCCGTGTTTCCTTCCTTTCGTCCGTTCCAAACTTGGGGCGCACACGCCTCAAAAACTAGTGTCAGTGTCATGGCTTTGTGGTGATGAGCAGATTGTATTGGTTTTGTCTGTGTGTTCTTGGGCAAGACATCTTCCCTTTGCCTTGTTCGTCTGATCGGGTAGCTACCTACACCAAACAAGTACTGATGTAGCTACCAACACCAAACAAGTACTGATGTAGTAGCTACCTACACCAAACAAGTACTGATGTAGTAGCTACCTACACCAAACAAAGCTACACCAAACAAGTACTGATGTAGTAGCTACCTACACCAAACAAGTACTGAAGTAGCTACCCACACTAAACAAGTACTGATGTAGCTACCCACACCAAACAAGTAATGATTTAGCTACCCACACCAAACAAGTAATCACACCAAACAAGTAATGAGGTAGCTACCCACACCAAACAAGTAAGGGTGTAGCTACCCACACCAAACAAGTAATGATGTAGCTACCTACACCAAACAAGTACTGATGTAGCTACCCACACCAAACAAGTACTGATGTAGCTACCCACACCAAGCAAGTACTGATGTAGCTACCTACACCAAACAAGTACTGATGTAGCTACCCACACCAAACATGTACTGATGTAGCTACCTACACCAAACAAGTACTGATGTAGCTACCTACACCAAACAAGTACTGATTTAGCTACCTACACCAAACAAGTACTAATGTAGCGACCCAGACCAAACAAGTACTGATGTAGCTACCTACGCCAAACAAGTACTAATGTAGCTACCCACACCAAACAAGTACTGATGTTGCTATCTACACCAAACAAGTACTGATGTAGCTACCCAAACCAAACATGTACTGATGTAGCTTCCCCATCAAACAAGTACTGATGTAGCTACCCACACCAAACAAGTACTGATGTAGCTACCTACACCAAACAAGTACTGATGTAGCTAACTACGCCAAACAAGTACTGATGTAGCTACCCACACCAAACAAGTACCTACACCAAACAAGTACTGATGAAGCTACCTACACCAAACAAGTACCTACACCAAACAAGTACTGATGTAGCTACCTACACTAAACAAGTACCTACACCAAACAAGTACTGATGTAGCTACCTACACTAAACAAGTACCTACACCAAACAAGTACTGATGTAACTCCCTACACTAAACAAGTACCTACACCAAACAAGTACTGATGTAGCTACCTACACCAAACAAGTAGTAGCTACACCAAACAAGTACTGATGTAGCTACCTACACCAAACAAGTACCTACACCAAACAATACACCAAACATGTACCTACACCAAACAAGTACTGATGTAGCTACCTACACCAAACAAGTACTACACCAAACAAGTACCTACACCAAACAAGTACTGATGTAGCTACCTACACCAAACAAATACCTACACCAAACAAGTACTGATGTAGCTACCTACACCAAACAAGTACTGATGTAGCTACCTACACCAAACAAGTACCTACACCAAACAAGTAATGATGTAGCTACCTACACTAAATAAGTACTGATGTAGCTACCTACACCAAACAAGTACCTACACCAAACAAGTACCTACATTAAAGAAGTACTGATGTAGCTACCTACACTAAACAAATACTGATGTAGCTACCTACACCAAACAAATACCTACACCAAACAAGTACTGATGTAGCTACCTACACCAAACAAGTACTGATGTAGCTACCTACACCAAACAAGTACCTACACCAAACAAGTAATGATGTAGCTACCTACACTAAATAAGTACTGATGTAGCTACCTACACCAAACAAGTACCTACACCAAACAAGTACCTACATTAAAGAAGTACTGATGTAGCTACCTACACTAAACAAGTACTGATGTAGCTACCTACACCAAACAAGTGCCTGCACTAAAGAAGTACTGATGTAATTACCTACACTAAACAAGTACTGATGTAGCTACCTACACCAAACAAGTACCTACACCAAACAAGTACTGATGTAGCTACCTACACCAAACAAGTACTGATGTAGCTACCCACACCAAACAAGTAATGATGTAACTACCTACACCAAACAAGTACTGATGTAACTACCTACACCAAACAAGTACTGATGTAGCTGCCTACACCAAACAAGTACTGATGTAGCTACCTACACCAAACAAGTAATGAGGTAGTTACCTACACCAAACAAGTAATGATGTAGCTACCTACACCAAACAAGTACTGATGTAGCTACCTACACCAGACACGTACTGATGTAGCTACCTACACCAAACAAGTAATGATGTTGCTACCCACACCACACAAGTACTGATGTAGCTACCAACATCAAACAAGTAATGATATAGTTACCTACACCAAACAAGTAATGATGTAGCTACCTACACCAAACAAGTACTGATGTAGCTACCTACACCAAACAAGTACTGATGTAGCTACCCACACCAAACAAATAATGATGTAGCTACCTATACCAAACAAGTACTGATGTAGCTACCTACACCAGACAAGTAATGATGTAGCTACCTACACCAAACAAGTACTGATGTAGCTACCCACACCAAACATGTACTGATGTAGCGACCCACACCAAACAAGAACTGATGTAGCTACCCACACCAAACAAGTACTGATGTAGCTACCCACACCAAACATGTACTGATGTAGCTACCTACACCAAACAAGTACTGATGTAGCTACCTTCACCAAACATGTACTGATGTAGCGACCCCACACCAAACACGTACTGATGTAGCTACCTTCACCAAACATTTACTGATGTAGGCACCTACACCAAACAAATACAAGCAACAAAATACTGGAGTTATTGTCTTATTTTACTGAAAAATCTCAATATTGCAAAATGTTTGTCATCTACTCCACTTAAACCCCAGAGTTAGGTAGAGGCTACTGTTAGGTAGAGGCTACCGTCATTATGTATACACTGTAGCCAGTTAGTATTTTGTCTGCTTCAAGATAAAGGTTTTAGCACTCTGACCAATCACTGATCTTATTTTTACAAGTACAGCTATTAATAGATGAATCAAATTCAAAATTTGACAGTTAGGAATAAAAGTTTTGTTCTAGAAAGTATGGAAAATAAATACATTATATAATTATTTTGATATATCTGTATAGAATAATGTTTAATGTATTTACATGCCAAATTTTATGGTTTAAAAATGCTTTATTATTTAGAAATTTGTGATTAAACCTCTCTGAGCAGCATAACGCGTACAATGATCTGAAAAGTTTCTCTGGGGCCATTTTGTTTTTTTTATACTCAACCCTGGCCTTTAAACTATAAGCAAACATCACCAAAGTTGCTGGGCCTGATAACGTCATATGGCTGTGTGCTGAGGAAGCAAGAGGAGATATTACATAAAAAAATGGCCCTTTTAGAACTGCTTCAAACATACTATCCAAACGTGTTATGTACCATGTGTCACCTACTCCTACCTCCACCAAACTTGATGGTGTGACACTAGCAGTGCTGTGTAGGAATGAAGGGCATAGCTATAAGGCAACTAAAAATAGCCAGAGTTATTGTCCTTTTCTATTTTTTCCTGAAAAGCTTTAATATGTAAAATGTATATTGTCAGATGAGTGATTCTGTTTTCTTCCACAATATATTGATTTTCATTTGCAATGCAATCTAAACCATTATTGTGTTTCTGTGGTTTAAAGGGACACCTGGCAATCTTGAGTTGTATATCAACCATTACAATTAACATCTGTATTTATTAATCCTGCATCATTTTGACTTTAAAACTGCTTGCATATAATTAAAGGCAATTGCTGTAGTTTTCCATGCGCAGCTTTTTTGGGCGACTTCTCTTCTAAAACTATTGGATGGATTTTCCTACAAATTTACAGGAATGTTACTTTTGATGTCTAGTTGTATTTTTTGTCTTGTTTTTATTTTTTTATTTTTTTTTTTATTTTTTATATTTTTTATTTTTTTTTTTATTTTTTTTTTATTTTTTTTATTTTTTATTGTCTTTATTTAAATAAAGGCCTATTATTAGATACATAAACTATGAAAAATGTAGCATTTTGTAAAAATTCCAACAAAATTAAAAAATTTAAGCGTAATGATACGGTTCCAAAAACCAATATTAAATCTCAATATGCATGGTGACCTATAAATTTAATAGAATATATTGTCTAAATATATGTTCAAATAAGTTCCTAGGAAGTTTGAACGAATTATTTTATTAGGAACATAACAAAAAAGGAAAATATACCATTTCTATATAATTTCATACAAAACTTGGTCTTTTAGCATAGGGGTAGGGTTTCAAATTCTTTACCTAAACAAGCATGGGGACCTATCATTTTTATTGCACATTTTGTTTATATATATGTTAAACTATGTGCTTAGAGAGTTTAAAAAAATTCTATTATTGGGAACATACAAAAAAAAAAGGGAAATTGTATCATTATGGGCTAATTTGTGCATAAATTGTGGTAATGTTCTCAACAGATTTTGTAAAAAAATATATAGGTTTTACATAAAGACGAGCTTTAAATGTTATTGTAATTAAATGTTCTTTACTTTAATACAATTTTAGCAGAATTGTGACCAATGAATAAATGATTAGACTTCAAAAATATCTTATTTAGCTATTTCATGGACTTGTTCAACTTTTTGGACAGATTGACATGACGGTGGCATTACAAATTATTTTTTAAAATTTTAACGGTCTCGGTGACCTACCATTATTTTTGCCTTTTGTGTCTATATATATATAACAGACTTATTGTACAAAAAGTTTAAAGAAAATCTGTTATGCAGAAAAAACTATAGAAAATGTCTTTAAATAAACAAAAATAGGTTTTCTACCAAATGTTTTAACATATTATTGGTGCAATATTTACGACAGTTAGTAATATATAAAAACAATTTACTTTAAACTATTCTAATAATTAATATTAATGATTGAACACCTGCAAGTTATGTAGCAAAACAAACGCGATGCCGCGAGTTTTTAAAAAAATCAAGATTGCCGCGTGTCCCTTTAAAATCTGTATCTGAAAAAAAGAAGTGTATGGTGTTATATATGATTTGTACATACACTCCCATTGTTAAATTATGTTATTGCCTGTCTACCAGGTTTTATTATAATTCATCACAACAGATGAAAGGGGATAATGAGAGGGTTGTACAAACTGAGAACAATGGCATTTAACCCTGCACCATAAAATCAATAACTGAAATATTTGCACATTATCCAAACATTGATTGGGTCTACACTTTTGTTACAAACTGGAATTACTTAGATGGAATAATAGGATGTATCAAGTTTTGAGGTAAGAAATCTAAATAAGAAGTTTAAATGAGATAAGATAAGATAAGATCAATTTTATTTAAAGTCGGCAAGACACATACAACAAAATAACATAAGTCCTCAGGGGCTTTTGAACCGACTAAATAACATGAAGAATAGAGTCAACATAGTAATAAAATAGCTATACAATCTAAGAATGATTAAAAATGGCATTAGTCTAATACAAGCAAAAAGCTCATTTACAAACTGATATAAAGTCTAATTAAACATGGATGCATTTTAAGCATGATGAAAGCACATATATGTTTGCCTGAAGTTTTTCCTTTGTGTAGACTTGAGTGGAGCACTGTGGTCTAGAGTACAGAGAGTTGGACCCATGATCAAAAATGTGTGGGTTCGATCCCTGCGATGACCAATGTGTTGTGTCCCTGAGCAAGACACTTATCTGCATTTGATTTGCAGTACTGATTCTACCCAGGAAGACATCAAGAGAAAATAAGTTAAAAAATTAAAAAGAGCTTTCGTTATAAACGATGTAAAATAAATACGTTTAAACTGCAGACTTGATTGAATGAATCAAGAAGAATGAATAAATGATTGGTGTTTTACAACCCTGTATTAAACAGCTTATGTCATATGGGGTTGGAATGGGGAATGGTGATAACTTTCATTTCCCGAATCTCACTGGGAGCTTGACATGCCAAGTGAGAAAGTGTCGATTCTTACGGATGGCAGGAGGTATACAGTACTGGTTCTACGCAGGAAAAATGGGGGTGGTCAGCTGATTCTTCCACAAAAAACAACAACTGTCATATAATTTGTATGGCCTAACGTGTACTAACACCATTGCTTTATTATGTTCTAACATGGTGGGGATGTTTAATCAGTTTGTTCTGCCTAACAAGAAAATGCTGCAGCTTGGTTTGATTTGTGCTCAGGAATCAATATTCACTTGTGTGACTTGTAGTGATTTGGTCTTGAGAAATTATGTCTATTGGAGGTGTTGGTGTGGACAGTTGTCGTGATTTAAAAAAAAGAATAAAAAAAAAAAAGGAATTTATAATCCACTTCCCAAACTCCATATTTTGCCACTTGCAAATGCTTTGTGTCAACCTACCACCTACATGATGGCAAGTTTTATGTTCCTTGGATATCTTGTGTAGTGTAGCAGAATCTATTTATAGCATCTTTGACAATCTATCTATAGAACATAATCATAGATCATTCGCAACTTGTCGTACACTGCTTCGCAGCATGACTCGAATGTAATACGCAGGTTTCCATATTGGTTACGTCATACTCGCGTGACGCGCGTCAGATTCCCGCCAAAACGAATTTGCATTCAAAATCAAAGTTATGTTCAACATTTTGTAATGTCATTTAGCCGATTGCTCCATCTATCGTTTATTTACTTGAAAGCAGTGATAAAACCTTCATCTGTATTGTAAATAACAAACATGCAACGCAAATCATACATCAACCCGTGTGGCAAGCGGCCATAATGTTTATGTAGCAACAGCTTAGCAACAGTGCACTATTTTCTGTGCCGTTGCCTTCAGGCTAACAGAATGTTAAGATTATGAACATACCGAAGCGCCGTGATACACAGGAGGCGAGATCCCGAAGAATGACAGGATTGGCCGAGCGTTCACGATTGAATCATAGATATTTATAGTAGCAGCTATTACTGCCAGTGTATCTAAGTATAAAAACCCTTAGAAATCTACCCATTATAAGGAGTGTAGCCAGAGCCTATGGAGAATACGCCATGGGGGAGGTTGCAGGAGGGGGAGTCCCCCTGCTGCTGATGGGGGTCCTGGGGGCGTGCCCCGTGAAAATTTTGAAATTTGAGTGCAATTTTGGAGGTTTATGGCTTCATTTGAGCGAGATTTTGGAGGCTCTCACCTCCATTCATTAAGTGTTTTTAAAAAATAGTGCCTCACCCCCTACCCCACTTCAATTTTTATTGCTGATTTTAAAAAATAAGCACTTTTATTTCTTCACATTCGATTTTCTAGAGTACGCCCGGGCGTACAGGAGTATGCCTGGCTACGCCCCTGATTATATTAAGCATATTATAATTTCTTATATTTTTACAGCCTGTAATAATTGCATTACAATAACCTGGTTTCAGTCGTTAATATTTATTAAATAGGATATATTTGTTTTAGCATTTCAATATACTTCTGTTGAAACATACCCATGCAACTAATGCAAAGTGGCTAATGATCTCAGCCTATCCAAAGATGTTGATCCCAACCGGGTGCAGAGTGTGAAGTTGGTGTATCCAATACAGTTCCCTGTGTCTCCGGTGTTTGTTGCTGGAGTCAAGGTCAGATTTCATGGTATTGAATTGGGTCGAAATTGTGGTCTGGGAGATTGAAATGCTGTGCTGAGGCGAGTGTCTCTCGTGTTCCTTAATTCTGATGTGGAATTCACGTTTTTTAGCTCTACTGGCCAAAGGCCAGCCAGGAGGTCATAATTATGCGTTCACTTTTCGTCTGTCGTCTGTCTGTCCGTCTGTTAGCAATTTTATAAAATCGACATCTCCTCTGAAACCGCTTGAAGGATTTTGATGAAACTTTATCACAATGTTACTTGGGAGAGCCCCTCTCAGATTTGTGTTTTTCGCGGCCGCCAGTCATCCAAGATGGTCGCCATGGCTAAAACTAGGTCAAATTTAAGGAAATTTCAAACGACATCTCCTCCGAAACCACTTATTCCATTCTACTGAAATATCATATACATGTTCCTTGGGTTGGCCTCTATCAAGTTTGTGTTTTTCGTTATCGTCGAATAATCAAAATGGCCGCCACGGCAACCCAAAATTTACATAGAGTTATATAGGAAAAGGTTAAAAATGACATCTTCTCTAAAACCGCTTGAAGGATTTTGATGAAACTTAATCACATTGATATTTGGGATAGTCCCTCTCAGATTTGTGTTTTTTGCGGCCGCCAGTCATCCAAGTTGGCCGCCATGGCTAAAACTAGGTCAAATTTAAGTAAATTTAAAACTACATCATCTCCGAAACCACCTATTCCATTCTTGTGAAATATCCTATACATGTTCCTTGGGTTAGCCTCTATCAAGTTTGTGTTTTTCGTTATCGTCAAATAATCAAAATGGCCACCATGGCGACCCAAAGTTTACATAGAGTTATATAGGAAATGTAATTTTTAACCTTTTCCTATATAACTCTATATTCTCTGAAACCTCCTGAAAGATTTTGATGAAACTTAAGCACAATGATATTTGGGATAGTCCCTTTCAGATTTGTGTTTTTCACGGCCGCCAGTCATCCAAGATGGCTGCTATAGCTAAAACTAGGGCAAATTTAGGTAAATTTCAAACAACATCTCCGAAACCACTGATTCCATTCTACTGAAATATCATATACATGTTCCTTGGGTTGGCCTCTATTAAGTTTGTGTTTTTCGTTATCGTCGAATAATCAAAATGGCCGCCACGGCGACCCAAAATTTACATAGTTATATAGGAAAAGTTTAAAAATGACATCTTCTCTGAAACCGCTTGAAAGATTTTGATGAAACTTAAGCACAATGATATTTGGGATAATCCCTCTCAGATTTGTGTTTTTTATGGCCGCCAGTCATCCAAGATGGCCGCCATGGCTTAAACTAGGTTAAAGTTAAGTAAATTTCAAACGACATGTCCGAAACCTCTTATTCCATTCTTTTGAAACATCATATACATATTCCTTGGGTTAGCCTCTATCAAGTTTGTGTTTTTCGTTATCGTCAAATAATCAAAATGGCCGCCACGACGACACAAAGTTTACATAGAGTTATATAGGAAAAGGTTAAAAATTACATCTTCTCTGAAACCGCCTGAAAGATTTTGATGAAACTTGAGCACAATGATATTTGGGATAGTCCCTCTCAGATTTGTGTTGTTCGCAGCCGCCATCTTCTCTGAAACCGCTTTAAGGATTTTGATGAAACTTAAATCACAATGATCTTTGGATTAGTCCCCCTCAGATTTGCGTTTTTGGGGCCTCCAGTCATCCATGATGGCCAACATGGCTAAACTTAGGTCAAATTTAAGGACATTTATCAAACGACATATTACCACATATTCCATTCTAGTTAAATATCATATGCATGTTCCTGTTGTTGGCCTCTATCAAGTTTGTGTTTTTCGTTGTCGTCAAATATTCAAAATGGCCGCCACAATAACCCAAAGTTTACATATATAGGAAACATGTTTCTTGGGTTGGCCTCTATCATGTTTATGTTTTTGAATCACATCATACAAGTAGAGCGTCTACAGGCCCTCTTGGGCCTCTTGTTCTCCTACATATTGCATACGACATTTGGCGCAGGTTATGAGGTATACAACGTTTCTCGTCGTGCAGTGTCTGCGGAGTGCAGAAATGTGAGGCATGTGAATGAGCTCTGTGGTGGTATTTATACCCGGTGTTCGTAGCCGGTAGTAGCCAGTATAGCCAGTGATGGATAAGCCGGAGGTAGCCGGGTGTATAGTCGGTGTAGCTGGGTGTATTGCCGGTAGGTGATACTCGCCCGAGGACATAGCTGGTGGTGGAGGCTGTTGTTTGCAAGGCCAACAGGTGGATGGCTTGTGTTGCTACTACCAGCTATTACCGGATACTAAGGGGTATAAATACCACCACAGAGCTCATTCACATCCATTCATCTGCATCAACCATCCTCTGAAGAGTCCAATATGGAAAGAAACCGGTCAGGAACGATGTCAGTCACACAACCACTGTGCATGCCCGATGTCAGTAACACAACCACTGTGCATGCCCGATGTCAGTAACACAACCACTGTGCATGCCCGATGTCAGTAACACAGCCACTGTGCATGCCCGATGTCAGTCACACAGCCACTGTGCATGCCCGATGTCAGTCACACAACCACTGTGCATGCCCGATGTCAGTAACACAGCCACTGTGCATGCCCGATGTCAGTCACACAGCCACTGTGCATGCCCGATGTCAGTCACACAACCACTGTGCATGCCCGATGTCAGTAACACAGCCACTGTGCATGCCCGATGTCAGTCACACAGCCACTGTGCATGCCCGATGTCAGTCACACAACCACTGTGCATGCCCGATGTCAGTAACACAGCCACTGTGCATGCCCGATGTCAGTCACACAGCCACTGTGCATGCCCGATGTCAGTCACACAGCCACTGTGCATGCCCGATGCGCCTACACAGACACTTTCTAAATAATTCATTGACTTATAGCTGTAAATAGATGTAATATTGTCATATGAAAGTGACGCCACAGTAATATTTAAAGATCAATTCCCCACTAAAAGGGATGGGTGTTTAATGGAGGCTCAATGAATTTCGTGCGTATAAGTGTTTAGTTATCCTAGCAGTATTTCACTGGACATTTTAGCGAGCAAATCTCGGTTTAAAGTCTCATCCGAAGGACTGGTCAGGTGTGAAATTCTTTTTTTTAAAGTATTTTGAGAATAAATCCAAATTCGGTCCTGGCTGGGATAGAACGCTCGATGCACGATTCTGGATTACTACACCGAGGTGGTAACCTGATTACACCACAGCCTAACCTGGTCCTCACCTGTTCAATGAATTCACATTTTGGCCCGTTCATTAGAGCACGGACATTTATTAGAGAAAATACTGTAATATTTCGGTAACTGAAATAATAGAAGGCAGTAAACAAGTATTGTATATTAAAGGGACACACGGCATCTGGAATTTTTTATCAAATAATTATCAAATAAAGCATCTCGATTTATTAATTCAGTATCCTTTTGACTTTAAACCTGCTTACATATAATTAAATACAATTTTGAGTTTTCTGATTTGATGCCGAGTTGTCCCGTCGTCCGTCGTCCGTCCGTCTGTCCGCCGTTAACTTTTGTCTCGTAAGACGATAGAGCCTTCATTTTTCATCTGATCTTTACCAAACTTTACCAGATTGTTAATGTCAATGAAAGCTGGGACAAGTTCGGAAAACAGCCAAATCGGACCAGTAACAGCGGAGTTATGGCCCTTGATTTAGTTAAAATGCTATATTTTGCCTCGTTAAGACATCATACTGAGGCTTCCTGCCAAATTTCGTAGAAATCCAACAAGCCGTTTAGGAGGAGTAGCGCCGACAAGAAATTTAAAGTAAATCTCAAGAGGCTATAAATCCATCAAAAATCAACTAACCGGAGAAAATTTTATCTGATCTTTACCATATAAGAGCTGTTTTAGCCAGTAGAGTGTCTTGTTTCTTCTTATCATTCCATAGGTTTACTTTATTATTGGTGCAGTGTAATCAGCTATCTGACCAACAACAGCCACATTTTACAACTAATGTACACTGTTTCTAAACCTACTGACCTTCGAACTCTAATAGACACAAATTATAAACAGCTTGAACCAGTCAGACAAACCCCAGAACTGGATGTCGAATTAACATATTCTTTTAATCAGCACATATACATTATTACCTGAACACCTGGATAGCTTTTTGATAAACGGTTTTGTGGTGTAATTTTTGTTCCATATATGGTGGTAAGTTGTTTCATAAAACTGGGGGCGCTGGTGTTTATCAATTAATTTATTACCTGTAACCATTTTGTTTGACATTGGTCTGGGTGGCAGATTTTCTGCATTAGGTACACCAGTGTGGCATTATTACATCCTGTGAGAACTGCTTAGCAGTAAGGATTGATGCAAATAACAGATAGTTAATTAATGCCATTCTGTATTTATGACACTTCTGTGGGTATTTAGTTTGTGTCAATCAATAGCTGATATCTGGAATTGGCTGTCAAGATTGTCCATGTAAGTACAAACTTGGTCACTATCTGGAATTGGACTGGCTGTGTTTGTGTGTAGATGCAAACATGGTAGGTCAATATTTGGAATTGGATTGGCCGGGTTTGTCCTTGTAGGTGCAAACATGGTAGGTCATTATTTGGAATTGGGCTGGCCGGGTTTGTCCTTGTAGGTGCAAACATGGTAGGTCATTATTTGGAATTGGGCTGGCCGGGTTTGTCCTTGTAGGTGCAAACATGGTAGGTCATTATTTGGAATTGGGCTGGCCGGGTTTGTTCTTGTAGGTGCAAACATGGTAGGTCAATATTTGAAATTGGATTGGCCGGGTTTGTCCTTATAGGTGCAAACATGGTAGGTCATTATTTGGAATTGGTCTGGCTGGGTTTGTCCTTGTAGGTGCAAACATGATAGGTCAATATTTGGACTGGCTGGGTATTTGGAATTGGACTGGCCGGGTTTGTCCTTGTAGGTGCAAACAAGGTAGGTCAACCAAACATTGCAGACACTAATTATACACCTCCATAACACCTTCACGAAACTTTATGGGAAAAATCAGTATGAGGTGGAGATTTGCAGGGGTTACTAATCACCTTCAGTGATATATAGCGTTTTAGCAGATATGTATTGCAGATGCACTATTGTGTAAGGGTCTCATGTTTATTTAAATTTTAACCAATCAACAAACATTGTTTCCTCTGTCGATTTGATGTTAGAGGCACATGCTAGCATGAGAAACATAATAATTGTGACTTGTTGCTTCAATAGGATAAATCTAGGCTATCAAGTCTCAATGGCATCATATATTTGTGTAAACCTCTGAAGGCAATGTCCAACATAATATACCTATACTTCCATATATATGTCGCTGCTGGGTGGTCGCATCGGGCGTGGGGGACGTTTGGTGATCCAAGTTGTCGAATGTGGCAGTATGGGATCTCATTAGCGTAACCATTTGTGACGTTAGTAATGTGTTCGCCCAAGTCCCGTCCCACAAATCCGACCTTGTCACATGTCCCCTACAATCCCAGGGCGCAGGGTCCACTCATCTATGTGTAGGCAATGGATGAATGTAGTTTCTAAGCTTAGGGGAATTAAGCTCAAATCACAGCAGCAGTTCATGATTACACCAGTTTATTCATCAGCATACTATCTTAGATTCAGCACAAAATCCATATGAGAA
Organism: Cyrtodaria siliqua; assembly: GCA_037043455.1. Taxonomy (NCBI): domain Eukaryota; kingdom Metazoa; phylum Mollusca; class Bivalvia; order Adapedonta; family Hiatellidae; genus Cyrtodaria; species Cyrtodaria siliqua. The sequence continues at coordinate 77,938 of JAWPHD010007059.1, read as the reverse complement.
AACAGTTATTAATGATAGGTATTCGTGTTATAATAATTTCACAATATTTGAAATCCAAAACACAAGTTCTTCAGGCAGTCGGGCAAAGAGCCGACTCCTTTTAAGTATTTGTTGCCATACATAGCTTTTGCTCTATCTCTAATCTCCAATGTCTAAAATCTAATGTGTAGTGTCTCCTAATAATTCTCTCTCCCTAATGTCTAAAATCTCAAGAGTTTATATACCTAATAACTTGGCATTGAGAAGGAAGCAGTAAATGACACATATTTGTGACTTCCACCAAGATCAAAAGGCTTGTTAAAACATGCTGATTAGAAATCACCATTTTTTGATTATAAGTATTAAATGACAGGTTTGAGTCCAACAAGGTTTCAAAGTCTTTCCTATCAGATCAAATGACTAGTTACAAACAGCTTAATTATAAATTTCCTTTTCTTAATGATACATAGGAAATGACAGGTTTGAAGTGAAAGGTCTCACAGCCTAATATGGTATGGCATCAAGGTGTGAAATAACAATTAATCAATATACACCTGTGGTTGAAAATACATATAAACAGCTTTCATCAAATACCCAATATTAACAATACTAAATTTAAAAACTTGGGACAGAATGTCACACAGTGACATATATACCAAATTAGCAAGGAACTGTTTGTCCGGTTCAATCTAATTTTAGAACATACTATGACCGTGCTCAATCTCAGTTATAGTATGTTCGAATCCCACTGGGAGCTCAACTTGTAGGTGAGAAGTGTCGATTCTTAAGTATGGCGGGAGGTGTACAGTACTGGTTCTACCCAGGAATAAGTGGGTGGTCCGCCTCCACCACAAAAAAATGACCGTCATACATAGCCTAAAATGTGCTGAAAAATGACATTTACACCAAACAAACAAACAAACAAACAGTTACAGTAATTGTTCTAAACATACATTGAAACGGTCAATGATTTCATTGCTTACATGGTATATATACAGAAGTACAGGAAGTTAAATGATATTTTAGAACAGCACCTTTGCATTATAAGACACGTTTTTTCCTCTTCCTGTATTGTCTTTTATTCTGAAGATTTCCTAAAATACCTTCCAACCTATCCACATCACATATTGAAGATACTTACAGTTTTGTCTGTTTAAATAGCAGATGTAATTATATAATTATATATAAACCCACAGTTTTGCACATCTTTAATATCAGAACGCTTAGTGGCATACAGTATGTATATAGCAATCATAGAAATATAGTGCTGCCATGCCATTATTACCATTCGAAGTCTGTTTAAAGCATACATATTCCAATCTGCCAAACTGTCAATAGCAGATAATTTAATTCCGCATGTTTTTATTTTCAGACCAAAAGAGCCTGTGAGCCACAGTGGACAGTGGAACAACATGAGCGGGCCACCGGGAAGGTAAGGTCGCAACTGTCTGTCTGTATGTCCGTACTTACTTCATTTTATCCGGATTCGGGTCTTTGCCATACCTACTAAACCAGTGGGCGGATGTAAATTTATTTTTGCATCAATGCTTATCAAATCCGGATGATGTGTCACGTTCATATCCCAGGTTCCCGTTACCTAGTCAAGGTCACACTTAGATGTCAAAGTTGGGTACCTTCATGACTGTCGTAGGGTTGATTTGGATTACCTTTTGTGTAAATGCTTATCACATCAAGATGATGTGTTGCATTCATTACCCAGATTTCTGTCACCAATGTCATGACTACACTTACACTTCAAAATCCAAGTAGGGTATCTTCGTATCTTTGCCATATTTGTGGTTTGAAAATGCTTATCATATCCGGAGGACATTTGTCAAAAATTGTTGTTGCCTATTTTCATTTCTTTGGAAAATTTGAAACATGCAATTTTGTTAGCACTTCGATTTATTTCTCCTGCCTCATTTTGGCTTAAAACTGATGAGGTTTCAGTTTTATTTAGTATTCTACCAAATTGTTAGCTCGACTTTTTCAAAGAAAAAGAAAAGAGCTATTGTCATCACTTGATCGTGGTCTTGATCTGCGTCTGCATTGTCGTCTTACGTGTCTCTGTTAAAGTTTGTATGCAAGCTTGTATCTCCGAAACTACTTTACATAATGGATTGAAACTTCACACATGTATCCATATTCTATAACTCATATTTTAATTTTAATACAATTATGGCCCCTATTATAAATCTGGTTAAAGTTTGTATAAGTTTGTATCTCCGAAACTACTTTACATATATGACAGTCTAATAATCATTCTAGAGTTATGTTTTGTTTAGAATTAGCCATATCAGAAAGTCAAGAAACTCATTACTCAATGAGTAATACAGCTCTACTTGCCCTTGCTCTACAGCTCTATTTTTAGCTCTACTTGCCAAGGGCCAGCAGAGCTTATGGGATGGCGTGTTTTCCGTTCTCCGTCCGTCCGTTAACTTTTACCTCGTTAAGACAATAGGGCCTTCATTTTTCATCCGATCTTTACCAGATTGTTAATATCAATAAAAGCTTGGACAATTTCGAAAACCCGTCAGATCGGACCAGTAACAGCCGAGTTATGGCCCTTGATTTAGTTAAAAATGCTATATTTTGCCTCGTTAAGACGATAGGATAGGGCCTTCATTTTTCATCCGATCTTTACCAAGCTTTACCAGACTGTTAATATCAATAAAAGCTTGGACAATTCTGAAAACCCACCAGATCGGACCAGTAACATCCGAGTTATGGCCCTTGATTTAGTTAAAAATGCTATATTTTGGCGTGTTAAGACGCTAGGGCATTCAATACCAAGCCTAGTTGTTCTTATCATCACCATGTTCCGGTTGAGTGATTTTAACTTTGTCCTGACTAGTTCTCCTGAACCCCTGGCCGGATTTAAACAAAACGTTTTAGGGATGATCAGTTCCTGGTCTAGTTGTGCAAATCTTTGCCGTGTTCCGGTTGAATGATTTTTTGGCAGAGTTATGGCCCTTTAAAGTTTTTATACACAAACTTTGTCTGGGCTAGTTCTCCTGAACCCCTTGCCAGATTTCAACGAAATTTTGCAGAGATGATCAGCACCAAGCTAAGTTATGCATATCGTCATCACGTTCCGGTTAACAGATTTTTGGCAGAGTTATGGCCCTTTAAATGTTTTTGATACACAAACATTTTCCGGGCTAATTCTCCTGAACCCCTGGCTGGATTTCAACGAAACTTGACAAGGATGATCAATATCAAGCGCAGTTGTGCATATCAGGGCTTCTAAAATCGCCGGTTTGTCGGTCCCCAGACCGAATTCTATTTCTCCGGACCGATTTTCTTTTCAAGATCACTGTTAAAATCGTTCCCAGATATTTTATCTATCGGTCGTTAAAAAATCTACAATTACCTTACACACTCCTTGAAATATGCCTTGCGGCAATATTCTTTGATCCATAACACGATTGTTTGTCACTCGCTGTGCGAAAGTAGGTCAATTTGGTCAGTTTGGACTAAACCATTACCGATAGTAGGGAGTTTTCCGGAAGAGTCTATAGCCATGTAGCACGCCTTTGATGTGTGATCAGTGAAAGTATATCACGCGTTCTGTCGGTTCACTGAAGCGAGTGTTACCGTCTGTGATTTCTTTGATATACCGTTAGTCGTAAGGTGTTAGCCTGTTTGCTTGTGTCGGTTTGTTTTTTTAAGTGGCCAAAGCTGGGACTGAAATTTGTTTGCGTCATTAAAATACCGAGATGTGTTAATTGTTTGTTTGATTTTTTTTTTACATTAACTTTAAGTATAATATTAAGGAAAGTGATCAAACCTGACACCGTTGTTTTTTCAAGTCGGACCGAAATTGTTTGCGTTAGTCGTAACATTTGGTATTAATTAAGCTAATTGATGAAAAACGATATTACTCAAATTTATGTAAAATCGTATATAATCCGCTAGTCCGCGCGTGTTAGTCCGCGTTTTATACCTACCCGGTTTATTAGACACTTCCGGTTCAATTCCTCAAATGATCAACAATTTTAATATTGAGTGAAAATTATTCATTCAGTAAAGCGAAGACATGATGTCAGTCATTAAAATGTACAAATTGTGATAAAGTAAGTTAGAAATAAAACAAATATAATACAAACATACATTTTAAATAGTTCTCTATATCAATGACTGAACGGAAAAAAATCATTGTGCAGCTGACATGGTGGGTGGGGTACGGCGATTTTAGTGATTTTTTTCAAAGTAAGCGCGATTCTTACGGCAGTTAAAAACATGGACCGATTTGCATTTTAAAATTTTAGAAGCCCTGGTGCATATCATCAACATATTCCGGTTGAGTGCTTTTTGGCAGAGTTATGGCCCTTTAGAGATTTTAATAGCAATCTTTGTCCAGATTAGTCTCTTCTGAACTCCTTTCCGGATTTCAACGAATCTTGGTGGTGATGATCAGTACCAAGCCTTGGTTGCACCTGTCATTGCCGTGTTGTGGTTGAATGAATTTTGGCAGAGTTATGACCCCTTAAAGGTTTTAATACACTAACTTTGTACAGTGTAGTTCCGAGGGCTGCTGTGGTGCAGTCGGTAGCATGGTGGATTTGTAACCGGAGGCCCCAGGTTCAATCCTCCGTGGTGCCACTGATTTCGTCGGTGTGTTCTTGGGCAAGACTCTTCCCTTTAGCCTCGTCCGTCGGATGGGGACGTAAACCGGACGGTCCCGTGTGTCTATCCTCCAAGCATGTTAAAGAACCATAGGAATCCCGGATTCCTATGTATCCAGAGGTCACGCGATTAGGCGAAGTCGCTAAAAACTTCGCTTTAATTTGGCCGACTTCGCTTTTTAGCTCTACTGATCAGAGATCAGCAGAGCTTATGCCGTGGTGCGGCGTCCGTCGTCCGTCTGTCCGTCTGTCTGTCCGTAAACTTTTTTTTGTAGCGACTTCTCCTCTGAAACTACTGAATGGATTTTCGCAGAAATGTTGCCCATGAAGTTTAGTTGATTCTAGCAAAAATTCATGTTGATGTGAAATCCAAGATGGCCACCAGATCTAAAAATAGGTTTTTAAAAAACAAGTTTGTAGCGACTTCTTCATGAAAACTATAAGTGATATTGATATGGGACTTTTTCTAAAATGATCAGCATGATATGATGTTGGTCCTTGTCGAAAATCGTTTTGATTCGACGTTAAACATGGCTGCCAGCGGCCATCTTTGTTTACATAGAGTTATATAATGAAAACTTGTAGCAACTACTCCTCTGAAACTACTTGACGGATTTTCATGAAACTTCACAGGAATGTTGCTCTTGATGTCTAATTGATCCTAGCAAAATTTCAGGTCTGCCGGAAATTCAAGATGGCCGCCATGGCTAAAAATAAATTTTCAAAATACAAGTTTGTAGCGACTTCTTCTTGAAAACTATAAGTGATATTGATATGGGACTTTTTCTAAAATGATCAGCATGTAAATTCAACGTTAATCATGGCTGCCAGAGGCCAGCTTTGTTTACATACAGTTATATAGTAAAAACTTGTAGCGACTACTCCTTTGAAACTACTTGACAGATTGTCATGAAACTTTACAGGAATATTGCTCTTAATGTCTAATTGATCCTAGCAAAATTTCAGATCGGCCAGAAATTCAAGATGGCCGCCACAGCTAAAAATAGATTTTTAAAAAAGAAGTTTGTAGCGACTACGTCTTGAAAACTATAAGTGATATTGATATGGGACTTTTTGTAAAATGATCAGCATGACATGATGGTTATAAGAGTCAAACATTATTTTGATTCGACGTTAAACATGGCTGCCAGTGGCCATCTTTGTTTACATAGAGTTATATAATGAAAACTTGTAGCGACTACTCCTCTGAAACTACTTGACGGATTTTCATGAAACTTCACAGGAATGTTGCTCTTGATGTCTATTGATCCTAGCAAAATTTCAGGTCGCCCGGAAATTCAAAATGGCTGCCATGGCTAAAAATAGATTTTCAAAATACAAGTTTGTAGCGACTACTACTTGAAAACTATAAGTGATATTGATATTGGACTTTTTGTAAAATGATCAGCATGACATGATGTTGGTCCTTGTCAAAAATTGTTTTGATTCAACGTTAAACATGGCTGCAAGCAGCCATCTTTGTTTACATAGAGTTATATAGTAAAAACTTGTAGCGACTAATCCTTTGATACTACTTGGCAGATTTTCATGAAACTTTACAGGAATGTTGCTCTTAATGTTTAATTGATCGTTGCAAAATTTCAGATCGGCCAGAAATTCAAGATGGCCGCCACAGCTAAAATTAGATTTTTTAAAAAAGAAGTTTGTAGCGACTACGTCTTGAAAACTATAAGTGATATTGATATGGGACTTTTTGTAAAATGATCAGCATGACATGATGGTTATCAGAGTCGAACATTATTTTGATTCGACGTTAAACATGGCTGTCAGCGGCCATCTTTGTTTACATAGAGTTATATAATGAAAACTTGTAGCGACTATTCCTGTGAAACTACTTGACGGATTTTCATGAAACTTCACAGGAATGTTGCTCTTGATGTCTTATTGATCCTAGCAAAATTTCAGGTCGGCCGGAAATTCAAGATGGCCGCCACGGCTAAAAATAATTTTTCAAAAAACAAGTCTGTAGCGACTACTTCCTGAAATCAAAATCAATCAGTAGAGCTTCAAGGTCATTGACCTCTTGTTTATTCATGTGGGGCGAAATTTGAGTCGCCGTCATTTTCGGCAAATTCGGGTCAATTTCGGCAATTTCAAATGTGATTAACCTCATAATAAACAAAAGCCTCTAAAATACACAACCAGCGCGTGTATCACACGTACCGTATTTAATCACATTACCATTAAATAACAACCCGACTCTTATCTAATCAGGGCAATAGCCTAATTATCGATCTTGATTGGCTTGCCAAAGGCGAGATGTGAATATTAACGGCCATGATTGCTGTTAGGCAATCACGTGATTAGATCATATGGGGAATCATGTGCGCATTCTCTTTAAGTAAACCAATTAAAGCTGTCGTATTTTTTCGTTTGGTGAATAATTAAAAATCGTACTACAAAACACTGCGCAAGGGCGGGGTTATGATTATGATTGACAATGAGGTACTTTGAAAAATCTCCTGTGATAAATAAATTTAAAAGACGGTGTATATAAATTATATGATTGACATCGGCACAGTTGTAAAGAATCTTTAATAAGCAAAACTGCGAACTTTGATTGTGTGTTTTAGTGACGGCTAATTATGAAATAAGAAATGTGTTTGGTATAAAGCCTGTTTGTTTGTGATTGTTTTATTGGCGAGAGAAATCAACGGAAATGTATTGTATCCTACGATTAGACATAGACATCAATAACGTATCTATGTTTATGGATTAGTTAATGATTTTGTTTTTTTGTTAGTCAATGCGGGTATGAATGAAAACTAAGTTTGGGGTAATTATCGAATAATTAGTATTTTTCAATAAAAACGAAACGAAGACCAGAATAATATTGCATTTGATCAACATGTCTCTGCCAATTTTAGGGTTGAAAATGCATCTAAATCTCACTCTAAAGACGTAAAGCTGATGAAAGTCTGCCGGGGGAAAAAACGAAAAAAATAAATAAAGTTATACGATTTCAAGACAGAAAAGTTTTTTGGCACTGTTCACTTTGAAGTTTGTAAGGCCGTGGGAAATAAATGATAACAATAATACATGCTTTATTAGTATTATTCATTATTTTAGTTATTATAACAGTAATAATCCCAATACAAATAATTAATAAAATAACATGCAATTGGTTAAGTATTGGTTAACTCAATATTTAATTCTCCATCTCATGCCGACCGACCTCAAGTCTCCCTGTTTTGACTGGAGGGAGAAGTCACTTCTCCCTATTTTTGGAGCCTGGCTTGACCCCTGTGTATCATTCCCCTCTCTCTGGGGCGGCTCTAAATAACCTATAATGTGTTGATGAGCCGTTAAACAACATTCAATTCAACAGACTAGTTCTCTTGAACCTCTGGCTGGATTTCATTAAAACTTGGCAGGGATGATCAGTACCAAGCCTAGTTGTGTATGTCATTGCCATGTTCCGGTTGAATGATATTATACATGAACTTTATCTTTAGCCAGTAGAGCATCCACAGGCCCTCTTGGGCCTCTTATTTGCATAACAAAGGATATTTTGAGTGTTTGAGTAATGAGTTTCTTGACTTTTTGATATGGCAAATTCTAAACAAAAAATATTATCAATTTTTTATGGAAAAACATTTTGCTTTGAACTGTTCGAATAATTAATAACAATGATTGCATGTCATTTTGAAAACTAACAGGACGGCGTAAGTTTTAATAAACAAATCAAGATTGTCATGTGTCCCTTTAAGAAAATAACTTCTGTCAAACGTCTATGGTATGTTTATAAAAAAAAAAAAAAGGAATTTACAAATTTGATCAGTAGAGCTTATGCCGTGGTGTGGTGTAGGTCCATCCGTGAACTTTTTTGCGGCGACTACTCACTGAAACTTCTGGATAGATTTTCATGAAACTTTACAGGAATGTTGCCCATGATGTCTAGTTGATCCAAGCAAAAATTCACGTTGATTTGAAATCCGAGATGGCCGCCAAAGCAAAATATATTTTTTAAAAAACAAGCTTGAAAACTATAAGTGATACTGATATGGGACTTTTTCTGAAATGATCAGCATGACATGATGTTGGTCCTTGTCGAAAATCATTTTGATTCAACATTAAACATGGCTGCCAGTGGCCATCTTTGTTTATATAGAGTTATATAGTAAAAACTTGTAGCGACTACTCTTCTGAAACTACACTCAAGAGATATGAAAACGCAACACGGGAATTTCCGCTATATATGTATACTGCACACTTAATTGCACATAATATTCCAAAGAAATCCAAAGATGTTTGTTTAAAAAAAAGTTGCAGTTAACTAGAGAAAGGACATAACTGTGATGTTGTAGACGTTTTAATCACACTACACTTTGTAACAAGAACTTCATCAATGTTGAAGTTGCTTTTCGAAAAATTGAGCTAGTTCAGTACTGTATTTAACGTAAATAGTTTGCAAAATTGTGCATCCTAAGTTTGCTCACATGATTGAGCCAAACGCGTACTCTGTGAATAATGAAACATTGCAGGAATACTATTTGCTGTATTATTTGTTGTTTCAGTATTTTTTCCAAAATGAAAGGTCTTACGTAGACATGTACCATTCGATTAAAAGCAGCATATTGTATATACAATATATAGCGGAAATTCCCGTGTTGCGTTTTCATATCACTTGAGTGTACTTTACCGATTTTCATGAAATTTCACAGGAATGTTGCTCTCAATGTCAAGTTGATCCTAGCAAAATTTCAGGTCGGCAGTAATTCAAGATGGCCGCCACAGCTGAAAATATATTTTTAAAAAATAAGTTTGTAGCGACTACTTCTTGAAAACTATAAGTAATATTGATATGGGAGTTTTTCTAAAATGATCAGCATGACATGATGTTGGTCCTTGTCGAAAATCATTCGACATTAAAAAACAGGACTGCCGGCGGCCATCTTTGTTTACATAGAGTTATATAGTAAAAATTGTAGCGACTGCTCCTCTGAAATTGACAGATTTTCATGAAACTTCACTGGGGTGTTGCTCTTGATGTCTAGTTGGTCCTAGCAAATTTTCAGGTCGGCCAGAAATTCAAGATGGCCACCATGGCTAAAAATACAAGTTTGTAGCGACTACTTCAGAGATCAGCAGAGCTTATGCCGTGGTGAGGCATCCGTCTGTCCGTCTGTCTGTCCGTCCGTAAACTTTATTTTGTAGTGACTACTCCTCTGAAACTACTGAATGGATTTTCATGAAACTTTACAGAAATGTTGCCCATGAAGTCTAGTTGATCCTAGCAAAAATTCATGTTGATGTGGAATCCAGGATGGCCGCCAAATCTAAAAATAGGTTTTTAAAAAACAAGTTTGTAGCGACTACTTCTTGAAAACTCTAAGTGATATTGATATGGGACTTTTTCTAAAATGATCAGCATGACATGATGTTGGTCCTTGTCGAAAATCGTTTTGATTCGACGTTAAACATGGCTGCATCTTTGTTTACATAGAGTTATATAGTAAAAACTTGTAGCGACTACTTCTCTGAAACTACTTGGCGGATTTTCATGAAACTTTACAGGAGTGTTGCTCTTGATGTCTTTTTGATCCTAGCAAAATTTCAGATCGGCCAGAAATTCAAGATGGCCGCCACAGCTAAAAATAGATTCTTAAAAAATAATTTTGTAGCGACTACTTCTTGAAAACTATAAGTGATATTGATATGGGACTTTTTCTAAACTGATCAGCATGACATGATGGTTATCCGAGTCGAACATTATTTTGATTCGACGTTAAACATGGCTGCCAGTGGCCATCTTTGTTTACATAGAGTTATATAATGAAAACTTGTAGCGACTACTCCTCTGAAACTACTTGACGGATTTTCATGAAACTTCACAGGAGTGTTGCTCTTGATGTCTTTTTGATCCTAGCAAAATTTCAGATCGGCCAGAAATTCAAGATGGCCGCCACAGCTAAAAATAGATTCTTAAAAAATAATTTTGTAGCGACTACTTCTTGAAAACTATAAGTGATATTGATATGGGACTTTTTCTAAACTGATCAGCATGACATGATGGTTATCAGAGTCGAACATTATTTTGATTCGACGTTAAACATGGCTGCCAGTGGCCATCTTTGTTTACATAGAGTTATATAATGAAAACTTGTAGCGACTACTCCTCTGAAACTACTTGACGGATTTTCATGAAACTTCACAGGAATGTTGCTCTTGATGTCTAATTGATCCTAGCAAAATTTCAGGTCGGCCGGAAATTCAAGATAGCCGCCACGGCTAAAAATAGATCAAAATCAATCAGTAGAGCTGCAAGGTCATTGACCTCTTGTTTAAAAACAAGTTTGTAGCAACTACTTCTTGAAAACTATAAGTGAAATTGATATGGGAATTTTTCTAAAATGATCAGCATGATATGATGTTGGTCCTTGTCGAAAATCATTTTGATTCGACATTAAACATGACTGCCGGTGGTCATCTTTTGTTTACATAGAGTTATATAGTAAAAACTTGTAGCGACTACTCCTGAAAGTACTTGACAAATTTTCATGAAACTTCACAGGAATGTTGCTCTAGGTGTCACATGATGCCGTGACTTTTAAACATCAATTACTCTGTTGTCATAACACATATGCGCCTCAGGGCATTTTGTTATATTTTTTTCAAAATGTTTAAAAAAAAAATGAATTTTAGAAAAAGTGTCAGGTTATAATAGAGACACCAAGCAATATAGTAATATCACATCTGATATCAACTAGACATGTGTATCAGCTGTGCAGTTGGCTTTATTCTTCATCAGTGTAACATAAATCAAGTTAAGACATCTGTTATCTTGCATGAAAGGTGCAATTAGCTTATATTTGAATGATTAGTTATGTATATGTCAGGCTGCTTTATGTTTCATGTTCTGCTGAAGGTGATCAAGTGGAATGATTTGTTGTAGGTGATGGCAACACATGGACGGAAATATACAGTTTTTGTGTTGCTGTGTGATTAAATCAGGTATAAGGTATCAAGTTGTCTCAGGTTTTCAAGGAAAAAAAGATACTTGGATAAATTTTTCCCACTTTCACATTTAGTTATATACTGAAAAGAAAAAGAAACGCATAATGGGTATTTCCGCTATATATTGTATGTTTAATACCCTACTGCTAATCGAATGGTACAGGGCGACATTAGGCCTGTCCTTTCGGAAAGAACAGGGGCGTCCGTGGCTGAGTGGTTAACGTCTCTGACTTGAAATCACTTGCCCCACACCGCTGTAGGTTCGATCCCTCAGGGGCCTAGGAATCTTTATGTGAGGAAGCTATCCAGCTGGCTTGCGGAACGTCGGTGGTTCTACCCAGGTGCCCGCCCGCGCACGAAAATTGCCCGGAGGGGCACCTTGGGTCTTCCTCCACCAATGGAAGATGGAAAGTCCCCATATGACCTTAGCTGTTTGTGCGACTATAAAATTCAATTCAGTTCAATTCGGAAAGAACATTTAAACAGCACCAAACCCACCAATGGTTACCCCTTTAAAGTTTCATTATCGACAGAATGCGTATTTGGCTCAAGCAGGTGAGCAAACCTAGGCTTTAAATGTTGCAATCTCTTAACATTGAACGCAATACTGAAATGTCTTGACTTTTTCAAGCGAAACTGCAACATTTATGAATTTCATGTAACGAAGTATTCTTTGATTAAAAGGTCTATTACATGACAGAGTTGTCCTTTCTGTAATTAGTTGTAGCCCCTTTTTGTACAAAACACGTTGAGATATTATGTCTGAAATATTAAGAGGAATTATGTGTGTATAATAGTGTAGTATAGGCAATTTGTTGATTATGCGTTTCTTTTTCCTTTCAGTATACTTTAGGTCAGTCAATTTCTCAAAATTGTAACCACTAGAGCCTTTAAATTCTGCTTTTAAAAGTATTCTAGTGGGTACATCTAAACTTGACATAGCAGCCATACATGTGATCTTAAACTTCAATTCAAAGGCAAATAACAGAACCGGTAGTTTCAAATTATAATTTTTGCCCTAGAGCAACTAAAGGTCAAAGGCAAATAACATAATTGTTTCAAATTATAATTTTTGCCCTAGAGCAACTAAAGGTCAATGGCAAATAACATAGTAGTTTCAAATTATAATTTTTTGCGCTAGCGCAACTAAAGGTAAAAGGCAAATAACAAAGTAGAACTTTTCAAATTACAATGTTTGCACTAGAGAAACTAAAGGTCAAAGGCAAACAACATAGTAGTTTCAAATTATAAATTGCACTAGCGCATCTAAAGGTCAAAGCAAATAACATAGTAGTTTCAAATTACAATTTTTGTACTAGAGCAGCTAAAGGTCAAAGGCAAATAACATAGCAGTTTCAATTTATAATTTTTGCACTAGTGCAACTAAAGGTCAAAGGCAAATAACATAGAACTTTCCAAATGACAATTTTTATTTTTGCACTAGAGCAACTAAAGGTCAAAGGCAAATAACATAGTAGAACTTTTCATATTACAATTTTTGCACTAGAGTAACTAAAGGTCAAAGGCAAATAAAATAGTAGAACCTTTCAAATTAAAATTGTTGCCCTAGAGCAACTAAAGGTCAAAGGCAAATAACATAGTAGTTTCAAATTATAATTTTTGCGCTAGAGCAACTAAAGGTCAAAGTCAACTAACAGTAGTTTCAATTTACAATATTTGCCCTAGAGCAACTAAAGGTCAAAGGCAAATAACAGTAGTGTCAATTTATAATTTTTGCACTAGAGCAACTAAAGGTCAAAGGCAAATAACAGTAGTTTCAATTTATAATTTTTGCACTAGAGCAACTAAACGTCAAAGGCAAATAGCATAGTAGAACTTTTCGAATTACAATTTTTACACTAGAGCAACTAAAGGTCAAAGGCAAATAACAGCAGTTTCAATTCATAATTTTTGCACTAGAGCAATTAAAGGTCAAAGGCAAATAACATAGTAGTTTCAATTTATAATTTTTGCACTAGCGCAACTAAACGTCAAAGGCAAATAACATAGTAGAACTTTTCAAATTACAATTTTTTCACTGGAGCAACTAAAGGTCAAAGGCAAATAACAGTAGTTTCATTTTATATTTTTTGCACTAGAGCAACTAAAGGTCAAAGGTAAATAACAGTAGTTTCAAATTATAATTTTTGCACTAGAGCAACTAAAGGTCAAAGGTAAATAACAGTAGTTTCAAATTACATTTTTTTCACTAGAGCGCAACTAAAGGTCAAAGGCAAATAACATAGGAGTTTCAAATTATAATTTTTGCACTAGCGCAACTTAAGGTCAAAGGCAAATAACATAGTAGATCTAACTTTTCAAATTACAATTTTTGCACTAGAGTCAAAGGCAAAACAGTAGTTTCAGATTATAATGTTTGCACCAGAGCAACTAAGCTTAGATTATAATTGCAACATAATGTGACATACATGTAGCAGTCATACGTATGACATTGACCTTCCAGTCAAAGGGCAGATAACTTTGCATTTAAGTCTTTCCTTGTGTAAGCGCATCTGTGGTCGGGATAGATGCTGTGTTTGAAACTTTCTCACCTCTCAACTGCAGGTATGAATCCCACTGGATTTGAGATGGGTGGGTGGGGGTCCCATCCCTTTAAATATCAATTGACAGCACAAAAAGACAACACTGTGTGGTTCTGCTATACTCTGTATTCCATTCGCTAGATCCAGTTACTGGATCCTTGTAATTTTATTAATGACTGATTGTTTATTGTAGTGTACAAGATGACTATCAACAGCTGAAGGGACAGGAGCGTCTAGCGAAAGAGGTTTGTGCTACAGCTTCCTTATCATTGCTCGGACAATTCACTAGCACACCACACATTGATAAATATATTAACTTAATAACTGAACAAAGTCTGTTGAAACTTGGAGCTTTGGAGATACATTAATTTACATGTTTATGCTTCGGACAGGTGGTATATCGTGAAAAGTTCAACTTACATAATTATGTACATCTTCGTGTGTGCTTGTCCGTATTCACCGTAAAAATTTGGCATTTACCAACCTGTTAATAAGTTTTGGCACATTGTGGGGTGGGGTGGGGGTGTTTGTGTCTACTGGAGAAAGGTATGTGGGACTTTTTTCTTTCTTTTTTCTTTCTAAAATTTACTCAATCATGAAACAGCTTGTTATAAGAGACCATTTAAACGCATTCAGACTAGATGTCCATTTGAAAGACATTTGACAAATTGACATAGTAGCTTTATATTGTCTTAAATTGATAAGGTGTACCAATATTTGTAAGATTTTCATGCCAAAATATTCACCAATTTCTTCCTTTTACAGCGTAGACGCATCGAGGAGGAGAGAAAGAAGAAACGACAGGCGCCAACAATGATCGTGCCCAATACAGATGGCAGGCCATCTTCCGGGCGTAAAAATAAGGGGGAAGAGTCGCACCCCATACTTAAGAAAGATCCCTCATCAAAATCATCCACACCAGTTAGCTTTGGTAGGTATCTGGGAGCTTGCGAAGTCTGTTTTAGTATATTATTAAATTTCGAGAGTTCAACGCAACACTGATGTGTTGAAAGAAGAGAAACATTTGACTTTCCTACTTTTGTTAATGGAAACAAATTAATGAGTTGTTTTTTCATTTGAAAAGGAAGATTATGGTCTTGTTTTTATAACATTAAATAATACCTGAAGACATAGTTCCATCAATAGACTTTTACCTCTTGTCAGCTTTATATGAATTTTTTTTAACTGTGTAGTTCTTTCACCAATGAGTGTCCAGTGTAAGATTTCCTTATTATCAAACACAACAGTTAAATAATCCATTTACTACATTTACTACATTAAAAAAGAAAGTTTGTGTATGATTTTTGCGCTTTGGTGAACGTTCTCTGCAAATGACATCTATGCCATCAACAATTATATTGGCTCCACAGTTTGTCTTTCATAGTTTGAAATATTTGCGACTATTACTTTTCTTACACAAGAAATATTTTTCTTGCATACCGGACAAGGATATCTGTCATTTTACCGGGTCTAGATATTTCCATCTCTCCCTATGGTCGAGATAAAAT
Organism: Cyrtodaria siliqua; assembly: GCA_037043455.1. Lineage (NCBI taxonomy): Eukaryota > Metazoa > Mollusca > Bivalvia > Adapedonta > Hiatellidae > Cyrtodaria > Cyrtodaria siliqua. The sequence continues at coordinate 62,302 of JAWPHD010007059.1, read as the reverse complement.
TCACGCGCACCAACATCCGGTATGCAGGACAACATGCAAAACGTTAGTACCTGACTGCCTCAACGCACAACATGTCTCTGATATGCAAGAAAAAGAATCTATCATGGGTATTCGGCTCAGATAGGGAATTCCAACAATCAGTATAAGTGTTTTTATCCGGGTATTCATTTCAGTTAGGGAATTCCAACTCTCAATATAAGTGTTTTATACCACGGGTTGGAATTCCCTATCTTCAACAGGATACCCATTAAAGATTCTTATAATCTTTCACCTATAAGGATGTAATAATAAATGGTTATCCTGCAGAAAAAAAAGAAAAAAAGGCATTCTCCTATTCCATTAGTTAGTTTTCATGAATGTGTTAAAATTATTTTTTTCTTGATTTTACCAAAGTATGTTCTGTTGAAAATAATTTTCCTGATTTTACCAAAGTATGTTCTGTTGAAAATAATTTTCCTGATTTTACCAAAGTATGTTCTGTTGAAAATAATTTTCCTGATTTTACCAAAATTTTCCTGATTTTACCAAAGAATGTTCTGTTGAAAATAATTTTCCTGATTTTACCAAAGTATGTTCTGTTATTTTCCTGATTTTACCAATGTATGTTGTTCTGTTGACCATCTCTTCTGCTCATATTTGATATACCCCTGTTTTGTTAAATGTAGATCACCTAATAACGGACAAACACTTACAAACAGTTTACCACAGTTCAGGTACCTAGTTTCAGGTTATATCAATTTTCTGCTGCAGCTTTTATGCTCGTTGTGTTTTCAGTTGTTATGTTATAAAATGTTTTGTTTGAATGTTGATATTGAAAGTTTAATTTTGTTTTGTTTTTATTTACTTTTGACATTTGTTTGAGAAGTAAGTTGGAGTAATCCACTTATGGGAATCCCTATAAAAAAAACTTTAAATATGTTCCATTTTGTCTTGTCTGTTTAAACATTACAGAAAATCTACATAGATATAAACTCAGAAATGTTTTATGAATCATCATTTTTGGTTGTAAAGCACCGTAAAATTAGCTAAAAATCGTCTTTATTAAGGGTGGCCACTGCTGAGGTTTTGGATTTTTGCACTTCCGGAAATTTACATTTGTTATATTTCAAAAATTATAATAAACTGGAAAAAATAATTATACAGTAACAAACTAATGCCCAATAGGGATATTATAGTGCAAAAAAATGAACATTTTTTAGAAATTTTTTTTGACAACATTTTGTGCCCAAAATTGACAATTTTTAACATAAGCCAAAATGGGGGGTACGGGTACAAAAGATGGTATTTTTCAAAAACCGTTTAAAATATTCACTTAATTTAAACTTTATTACAAAGGCATGTGTTAGGATATACAGAGACAGCAATAAAAAGTATTGTTCCTATTATTTGTTACAGACCTATGCCGTTATATGTCAGAGCTCGTCGAAATCTAAAAAAGCACATTTTTTTCTCAGTTTTTATTGAATATCTTTCTTATATGCACACCGACCCCCAATTTTTATTTTTTCATTCTAAAACTCAGGTCTTGTATATATTGTAGACAAAATATCTCAAAAAGTTTACTGTTCCTTTATCATGAAAAATTGATTGATCACAAATTTAAAAATGCAATTTATAGTAAACTGGGTGGGGTAATGACAAGGGATGTAATAATTTTTCAGATGGTGATAAAAATACCACAACCCTTAATTTTTCGTCCTAAAGTATGAACTATTACATTTAAAAAGACCGAAAATCGATACCTGTTCTGCAAACCACACTACACACATATAAGTTGCCATACACAATTTGCAGCTGATTCAGAATTTAAAACCACACTGTGTGAGTGTATTACTAAAGATTAATTTTGCGAAAAAGTTAAATCACCGACCCATCATTATTTTTCCAGAAACTAACTAGTAATATGTTAGTCTTCATAAAAAACAGGGAAATTAAAAGTTCTTACTGTACTGATATTCACCAGAGGGTACCCTTAATGTGTTCCCAGAGATTTGTTATAAAATCTTTTATCAAGTATTATTATATTTTTTTTAAAGGCATATGTTTGAGGGCTTGCTTCTTGTTTGCCCTATTAAAGCTTCTGCATGCATTTGCTACAGTTCTGCAGTGGTAGTTCTATTTACATGTCATAGACATTTTGCCATACTAAAACACAATATAGCTGTATAATTAACAGCAAAGTAATTGTTATGCTTTCACCTATTTAATTTGTGAAAGGTCAGTAAAGGGTAATCATATATTTTATCATTTATTGCTCCTCATTTTTTGCTCTTCACCATTTCTCCATTCCAGTCTGATACAACCTAATCTGTTTCAACACTCATTTGTTCATTCTGTCACTGTCAATCCTTTGCAATGTAAGATTAACATTTCACTCTTCTTTTTTTTTAAAGTTTTGCAACAAAGGGAAGTAATAAATTAAAGAAGCAAAGAGAAATCAAAGAGATTGGTAATTTTAATATGTGTAAGTGGGTATTCTTGAATTTATCAGATTTTTTTCTTCATTTTAACAACATTTTTCTGGAAATAATTAAAGAGTGTACATCATTATTTATTAAACTAGTTGGAAAAAATGCAGTGTCAATCGTCTTATCAATTTTAATCAGTTTAATATTAAATAAAAACATATTTGAGATTCCGTTTATCACGTAACACCAAAAATGTAGCTGCCTATAATATATATCATTGTCGAATGATGACTGTACATTGCTTAGAGCTTCTCCGTACCACTGCCAGTAACCTAGTGTATTATGACTTTATTACACACCCACACCACAAGTTACTTGACAAAAAGGAATAAAAGTAGATTTGAGCATACACTAGTCTTGCCATATTGTGGGGGAATGAGAACAAGTAGTCCTGTCATAGTGCATTTAGTTTGATTTATTGTTTATTATTAACTGTTCTTTATTAGCTTACCTGAGTCAAAAGCTGAAGTGAGCTGTTGTTACCACATTTTGCCCGTCAGTTATTGTCCGCCTATAATTTCGATTGACTTCGAAATGTAGTAAGACCTTTCAAATGCAAGTTTGTAAAAACTAGGTTATTTCCTATCCAAGTTGGTCGCCATAAAAATAGCACACATTTTAAAGAACTTTATTTTTAGATCACCTGAGCCGAAGGCTCAAGGTGATCTATTGGGATCACTCTTCGTCCGTCGTCCGTCCGTCCGTCGTTAACTTTTGCTTCAAACGACTTCTCAGAAACCGCCTGGCCAATTTTGACCAAACTTCACATGGATGATCCTTAGATGAATGCTTTTTAGATTTGTTAAAATTAGGTCAACGCGACATCCAGGATGGCCACCATTACCATATATGGTCGAAAAATCTCCTTCTCATGAACTGCTGGACAAATTTCGACAGTTTTTCTTTTAAAATGATCGCCAATGCCTAGACTATCAAGTTTGTTCAAATGAAGTCCCAGGGGTAAAAAATGGCCGTGCCCCGGGGAGTTTTTATATTGAGATTTTGCATGTTTTTCATAGGCTTGTATAGGAAAAATTCTACTTCTCTGAAACCACAAGGCACAGAGCTCTCATGTATTACATGTAGCATCAGCTTATGGTCCTCTAGTAAGTTTGTTCAAATGGTTACCCTGCGGTCAAATTTGGCCCCGCCCCGGGGGTCACAATTATAGACTTCTATAGGGAAAAAAAAAAAAATCTTCTCTGAAACTACAGTTTAATATTTTGCATTTACTATCAGCTTATGGTCCTTCACCAAGTTTGATCAAATGGTGGTCACATTTGGTCACATTTGGCCCAGCCCCAGGGTCACATGTTTTACATAGACTTGTATAGGGAAAAACTTAAAAAATCTTCTTCTGTGAAACTACAGGAGCCAGAGGTTTAATATTTTGCATTTACTATCAGCTTATGGTCCTTCACCAAGTTTGTTCAGATGGTGACCCTGGGGTCACATTTGGCCCTGCCCCAGTTGTCACATGTTTTACATAGACGTGTATAGGGAACAACTTAAAAAATCTTCTTCTCCAAAACTACAAGAGCCAGAAGTTTAATATTTTGCATTTACTATCAGCTTATGGTCCTTCACCAAGTTTGTTCAAATGGTGACCCTGGGGTCACATTTGGCCCCGCCCCAGGGGTCACATGTTTTACATAGACTTGTATAGGGAAAAACTTAAAAAGTCTTCTTCTCCGAAACTACAAGAGCCAGAGGTTTAATATTTTGCAATTACTATAAGTTTATGGTCGTTAACCACGCTTGTTCAAATGGTGGTCCTGGGGTCACATTTGGCCAAGCCCTAGAGGTCACATGTTTTACAAAGACTTACATAGGGACATTTTTTAAAAAATCATTTTCTCAGAAACAGCTTTGCCAATTTTGACTTAACTTCACATGGATGATCCTTAGATGAATGTTTTTCAAATTTGCTAAAATAAGTTAAACGTGACATCCAAGATGGCCACCATAGAAAAATCTTTGAATTACTTCTTGTACACTGGGGTTCAAATCCCACTTGAGTTTTTTTTTCTTTTGTTAGGTTTTCTAAAGTTTGTATATAAAGATTGTGCATCTTTAAAAAACTTCTTTTAAATTTTTAGCATGGAGTTGTGGGTTTAAATTTCGGTTGAGGCTGTTGTTGTGTTTTGCTATTGTAAAAATGTATTGAAAAGAATTTAATGATGAAACCCCTTGATATAAGAGCCGTTTTAGATTGTAGAGCATCCACAGGCCCTCTTGTTCTTTATTATTATTAATGACCGCTAAACCCTGGTCTATCAAGTTTGCTCATTTGAAGTCCCTGGGGTCAAAGATGTCTGAAACCCCTGGGTCAAAGTTTGTATGTAGAGATTTTGCATGTTTTTACATAGACTGATTTTGAAAGTTGTTTTTTTAGAAATTACTTTAGGCTGTCATGATAAAAAAAAATCCCCTAGGGTTAAAGATGGTTTTGGCATGAGGGTTGCATGATTTGAAATGGAAATATATTTTGAAAACTCTAAATAATCTTCCCAGGAGATATTTATTCCTGGTGTAAATCAAAGGATTTAAGGTGCTTTGATGGACAGCCTCGCTGCTCTTTAGAACTTATCAAGGATGCATTATTATTCTCATAAAGCTATAGTCCTAGACAGGGGACCAGCCCCTTTCATACCACCATACTTTGATAAGAGAGGGCAATTGTAGCTTTAAGCTTGCTGTAAGTTTGTGTTTGATTTAACCCGTAATGGATCATGCTGTTATGTACTTAATGGATCATGCTGTTATGTACTTAATGGATCATACTGTTATGTACTTAATTGATCATACTGTTATGTACTTAATGGATCATACTGTTATATACTTAATGGATCATACTGTTACGTACTTAATGGATCATGCTGTTATGTACTTAATGGATCATACTGTTATGTACTTAATGGATCATGCTGTTATGTACTTAATGGATCATGCTGTTATGTACTTAATGGATCATACTGTTATGTACTTAATGGATCATACTGTTATGTACTTAATGGATCATACTGTTATGTACTTAATGGATCATGCTGTTATATACTTAATGGATCATGCTGTTATGTACTTAATGGATCATACTGTTATGTACTTAATGGATCATGCTGTTATGTACTTAATGGATCATACTGTTATATACTTAATGGATCATACTGTTACGTACTTAATGGATCATGCTGTTATGTACTTAATGGATCATACTGTTACGTACTTAATGGATCATGCTGTTATGTACTTAATGGATCATGCTGTTATGTACTTAATGGATCATGCTGTTATGTACTTAATGGATCATACTGTTATGTACTTAATGGATCATACTGTTATGTACTTAATGGATCATACTGTTATGTACTTAATGGATCATACTGTTATGTACTTAATGGATCATGCTGTTATATACTTAATGGATCATGCTGTTATGTACTTAATGGATCATACTGTTATGTACTTAATGGATCATACTGTTATGTACTTAATGGATCATGCTGTTATATACTTAATGGATCATGCTGTTATGTACTTAATGGATCATGCTGTTATGTACTTAATGGATCATACTGTTATGTACTTAATGGATCATGCTGTTATGTACTTAATGGATCATACTGTTATGTACTTAATGGATCATGCTGTTATGTACTTAATGGATCATGCTGTTATGTACTTAATGGATCATGCTGTTATGTACTTAATGGATCATGCTGTTATATACTTAATGGATCATGCTGTTATGTACTTAATGGATCATGCTGTTATGTACTTAATGGATCATGCTGTTATGTACTGAGTGACTTCCTACTGTGTAAATATTCCATTTAATATCAAACTAGGTGTAGTTACATATGACAACAGAAATGAAACCTTGATAATGGGTTTCCATTAACCATCAGTACACATAATGGGTTTCCATTAACCATCAATATACATAATTTCCATTAAACAGCAATATACATAATGGGTTTCCATTAACCATCAATGCACATCAAGCTAGATACTCAGCATGATGCTAGTGTATAGGTGGACAACATTCTTGGTGCGGAAGTGGATGTTTTTCAGGTGGTTTGCCATGTAAAACATTGTCTGTCCACCAAAAACAGCTCTAACCTGGGAGTCACATGATTTTATATTGAAATAATTACATAAGGAACATTCTCAGAAACTGTTTTAACCAGTAACAGTTATATTTGTTACAAAGGATTTTACTGAGATGGAGAACCAAGTTTATCCAAATTAAGTCCCATAATCCATAATGGCCCTACCCCAGCAATCACATGATTTTATATAGAGATATACAGGGAAAATTTTAAAAGTCTTTTTCTCGGAAGCTGATGAGTCATTGACCATCTTGGTTTACATACCAATAGACATATACAGGAACACTTGTGATCAGTACTTTTTCAAATAATTGAATCTTCTTATACTTAACAGAAACATTATATGTGATTTCTATATCCTAAATGTAAGTCAGTTTCCTGTGAAAACAAAGATGGCAGTCATGGCTAAAAATAGACTAACAGTAGAGAAAATAGAAAGGTTTCGGATCACTACTCCTCTAAAACTGTTCAAAGATATTGACATGGAGCCTTTACTAAAGTAATACGCATGGCATCTAGTTGATCCTGTATACAAATTATGTGGATCCAATTTCCAAGATGGCAATCAGTGGCAAAAATTGATGTCTTTTTGACACTGATGAAATTCAACATCCTGCAAAATTCAAGATGGCCACCACTGCTAAAATTAGACTTAAAATAGCGAAAAATATTGTGATCACTCCTCAAATTCTAACAAAGTTAGGTAATCAAAAGCCATGTTCTTACAGAAGAGCTCAGTTAGGTCTCATACCTCATGTTTAAGCTGGTGGTTTGGTGGTTATTTTAGTATATTAAAGGGTTTGTGGTAAATAAAGCTGTTAAAAGGATTCATTTTTGGTTGGTTATTGCCACACATGTTTTATTGTAAAGTTATTTCTCTTTCCTAATACTTGACTCATGGAAAATAATGTTGTTTTAGAAATAACCAGTGGTATCAATATTGTGGTGTTCTTATCACACTTCACCATTTTGTCTCATGTTCCTGATTGTATTCTATTCACAAGAATGCATGTCTCATGTTCCTGATTGTATTCTATTCACAAGAATGCATGTCTCATGTTCCTGATTGTATTTTATTCACAAGAATGCTTGTCTCATGTTCCTGATTGTATTCTATTCACAAGAATGCCTGTCTCATGTTCCTGATTGTATTTTATTCACAAGAATGCTTGTCTCATGTTCCTGATTGTATTCTATTCACAAGAATGCCTGTCTCATGTTCCTGATTGTATTCTATTCACAAGAATGCTTGTCTCATGTTCCTGATTGTATTCTATTCACAAGAATGCTTGTCTCATGTTCCTGATTGTATTCTATTCACAAGAATGCTTGTCTCATGTTCCTGATTGTATTCTATTCACAAGAATGCCTGTCTCATGTTCCTGATTGTATTCTATTCACAAGAATGCTTGTCTCATGTTCCTGATTGTATTCTATTCACAAGAATGCTTGTCTCATGTTCCTGATTGTATTCTATTCACAAGAATGCTTGTCTCATGTTCCTGATTGTATTCTATTCACAAGAATGCCTGTCTCATGTTCCTGATTGTATTCTATTCACAAGAATGCTTGTCTCATGTTCCTGATTGTATTCTATTCACAAGAATGCTTGTCTCATGTTCCTGATTGTATTCTATTCACAAGAATGCTTGTCTCATGTTCCTGATTGAATTCTGTTCACAAGAATGCTTGTCTCATGTTCCTGTATTCTATTCACAAGAATGCTTGTCTCATGTTCCTGTATTCTATTCACAAGAATGCTTGTCTTGTCTCATGTTCCTGTATTCTATTCACAAGAATGCTTGTCTCATGTTCCTGATTGTATTCTATTTACAATTTACAGTTTCTTGTATTGAGATGTAATTACGTATTTGCTTACTTACATATACTTGTCCTTCCATATTTCTGCAGCCAAGTGATTGATTTTATAGCAATTCTCATATGGTTGGAAAGAATGAACGTTAGTTGTAAGACTTGCTTACTCATTGGCCTGTTGAGTATTAAATATACATATTTTATACACTACCTCTGGTACAAAATCATGGGTAGGCTTGATAAAATATAAAGTCTCTCTACTTGGTATGTTAGAAGTTGGCAGGTGGGTATGGCGTATGATAGTCTACAGTGCATATATATATATAAATATTCAACTTACTCAAATCTGTGTTATTATACAGATTCTGTGTAATAGTTTCATGAAATATGTTGATACCGACTGGTAACAAAGCTTTTAATGGGGCACCAACAAGGGCCATTATGTAAGAAAACCAAGACAGAAGTTGACATTTTTCTTATATACGGTACCTTGTTGGTGTCCCATGCCCTGTTATCAGTTGGTATTGATCAAGTGAATTTCCTATTACTACTTCATCGCATTTTATTTGCATTCTTTGTTTTTCCTATTTTTAATTATCTGTTCGAAATGAATATTTTCTCTTAGAGTGTCTTTTTATCAAATGCTCATGTACTTTGAAAGGGAGTTCTTTACAAAAAAGTGTACATGCTCAAAGAAGCGAGATGCCAATGTTCTGTTAGAGAATGTCGTTCTTCAATGGCAAATGCGATAAGCAAACAGAAAATGAATTTATAATTGTTGAGAAATTTGTCATCCCTACTTACAGAATATCTGGGACCAGCAAGTTATGACAACGATGGCCGTATTCTTGAAGGGTCGAACACGAAGATCAAGATCAACGATGCCACTGTATCGAGCTGCAGTGACGGCTCGGATAGCGATGACATTCCAACCATAGAGACAGATGGTACGTACCATAATCAGTCAATCACAAGATAAAAACATGTCAATAAAAGAAAGTGACCTTGTTGAGTTTATTTTGGATTTTAACGCACTTGCCAAATATTCTGCAATTTGATGGGTTGATGTTCAAACATTTACAGCGATTAATTTGTGCATAACCTGTCACAAATCCATTGAATGTGTCGAAAACGTGACAGTTTAAGAAAGTGGTGCCGTTAAAAACGTTTGGCCATTTAACGACTGATATACCATCACAAAATGCAAAATCTAATACAGTTAACCTTATAATGCAGTAAAACAGGTTAAAGCATCTGTTTTCCACATCTGATATTTACGTGGCTTGTTACACTACTGCATGTACATCAATTCTTTAAACAGAGCTTTGAATGTGTAACACACCAATCAGCGCAACTTAATTACCAGTGTTTTAAAACCTGCATAAATTTAATTAGGTCAAGTTTATTTATATTGTTTTATTTTGGTTGACATAGCCAGCATGCAATTTTACTGTCGCAATTTGTTATGTTACTGCATATTTGATTGGTTGATTCATACCACATAACTGTCATTGATAGTCATGTGACTTCAAGTTGTATCAGGTGCATGCCTTGGTATATTTAAATAATTAGGTGTTGGGATTTCATTGTTGCTGAAGCTAAAATTATATTTGTCTGAATGGGGATCTGTTTTCTCCCTTTAAGAAACATTTTGTGTGACTTCGCTACCTAATCAGATGCTTACTAAAGATAAACATAGATTTTTTAAGTATTTACAAATGAAAAAAACTATCTAAAAATCTTTGTAACCCTAAAGCAACATGAGATAATTCTATGCATATTGGCTAAATATGGGAAAAGAGTTATTTCCCTTAGTATGGCTAAATAGGAGATAAGAAATATTTCCCTTAGAGCAAACATACCAATATGGTTTCCTAAATATTTGCGAACACAACACAAATTGTTTCTATTGAATATGTTTTTTCCATCTATTGAAGTAATTAAAGACCAATACTTTATTATTTGCAATACTTCAATATTTCAGGGTTTAATCCATCAGTGTAGATCGTCTGCTAACCCTAAAACTGTAGAAGCATATGATATATAATGATGCAACTTGAATCCATGTCTGTGAAGCTTAACATTGATGAAGCCTTATTTGTTTTGCCAGACATGATGGTGAAACTTGAGTCTGCATTTATATCTGAAACTGTCATTTCTTGTAGCATTGTTGAGGGGTTAGACTGCTTTTGTATTCTATTCACAAGAATGCTTGTCTGATGTTCCTGATAGCAAAAAAGGCACACATATTTATTATGTCTCATTGCGAAAAAAATGCCTTATATTTTAACGTTTTCAAAGTAAGCAGGAACATTTTTCGCTCTCTGCTCATATAATCTGGTCCTATTTCGCACATTATGTTGTCTGCTGACGTATAAAAGATCAAGTTTTAGTAGTGAGAGTTTATTTCGCTATAATATAAACACATTTATAAGCATTTATATTGCTGAAATTTACAACAGTGTAAATAAATCCTTCGTGAAATACTCATCTCATTTGTTAGGAAAAAGAATGAGCTCATATGCTTTCTAGGGAATAATTTCGAGACTTTTGTTGTTGTTTTATGTTAAAGGGACTTGCAGCAATTTTGATGTATTTATGAGCCTCACATTTTAGTACCTGGATTTATTTATTTGAAATCATGTTAACAAACAAAAGCTGCATTTACATAGTTAAATATCAAAATATTGGATTTTTTTATTTATTATGTTGTCTTCATTATTGTAACATTGGTTTTACCAAATTAATGATGCATTGCAGACAACAATTAGTTATACTGCAACATAAGTAGTTATACTGCAACATAAGTAGTAATACTGCAACTTAATGCAACATAAGTAGTAATACTGCAACATAGTAATACTGCAACATAAGTAGTAATACTGCAACATAAGTAACTATGAACTAATTCATGATTTGCAAATATATAAATTGGTCAGAAAAACATGAGTGGTACTGCCATATTTGTTTTAAAAAGAATCAAAATTACCATGTGTTCCTTTAAAGGTACTTACTCCTATTTAAACCATTTTCTTTGGTACGCAAAGGTTTACTATTACAATTTACAATAAGAGATTCTGTTTTTTATAATTAATGACATCTGAAAATTATACCATTTATCACCAAATCATAGACATTAGAACAATAATCATTGAAAGTGTATGCTACACTATGATTTATATTTGAAACTGGGTGTTTATTCATTTTGTTGGTTACAAATTTCACTCTATGAACCCAGCCAGTTGGTAATAAATGCTTGTTTAAGCAGGCTAGAAGTACGAAAACCTATTTATCTTATTAAATTGTGCGAAAAATGACTTTAAACATGAGTTAGATGCTTTCAATAGAATTAAAATCTAATAACAAATAAGGCATGATTTTAGATGTATCTGGTGTATTATTACTGTTGGCTTGCATGCTTGCGATGCCCTACTGATTGTGTGTAATTCTGTTGTACTGTGTTAAGTTTATGAGCCAGTTCTAGACAATGATTAACAATCTTCAGTAATAAATAATCTCTGGAATTGGTCTGAATTGGGTTTTCCATGTAGGTACAAACATGGTAGGGCAACTGTCTTATTGGAAACAAATGTTGTGGAACAATAAATAAATAGTTGCCATTGTCCGAGCTGCACGTGCCGAACATTGTAATAGTAAGTTGTTTGTACCTACATCTTGTGACCGGTAAAACCCATGAGAGGCCTATTCTGGAGTATCTCTATTAAGGGCACTCTACAATCAGACAATGTGTAAACAGTTAAACAAACCAATCAGTGCTGATAAAGCGTGGTTGCCATGTCTACAAATACATACTGCTTTATCAATGTTGTTTGTGCATGTAGTCAGTCAGTTTGTGATATATTGAATTGAAACAATGTTTGCAGTATGCATTTGTCAATGCGGCAAAGCTAGAAAAATAATCTAGCATATTAATTCAGAGAATGGTATTCCTACTTGATTAATAGTTCAATTAAAGTCCATCCAGTCTCTGATTTGCATAGGTTATGATATTTCAAGCTTTAGGGCATGTAAGATGTAATTCATGCTCATGGATTCTGTATTTGTAATTATATTCTATTACTGGCTTTATTATTTGAGTATAGTATATAACTGGAACATTTACTACATTGGTGCAGGGATGCCTCAGCAAAAGCAAAAATCCAAAAACAAAAAGGGACAAAAAAGCAATAATCCCGGCAACAACTGGGTTCACTCGCCTGAGCGTAATTTTGAGATGGGCTCAGGGCTGGGCCTGGATCCCGGTAAGGCTGGTTCTGCCGTGGATTCTGGCTTGGCTGGCTCAGACCCGGGATCGGGGCCTGATCCCGAGGTGCCGTCCTTTCAAGGTATTGTATGGTGTTATTGTAGATGGTGGTGGCTTATATAATCATAACCACTGTTTATATAAACTGGATCTTTAGCTTTTCAGTAAAATATCTTTATAGGTTTCTCTTTTCTTGTGACAAAATAGTTGCTGCAATACAATGAGGTATTTATTCATTAAGGTAGTACCTTTTAATTGTGAACAAATGCCAAAAACAACAATTCACACAATCGCTTCATTATGACCAAATAATTATAACCAAATTTTCTATTTATTAACAAGAAATAACAGTTTGTATTGATTTAGTTTGTGGTTGTCTCATATAAACGCTATGATAAATGGATCAAATTGTATAAAACATGCTCAGAAACCACTGGAGCTGCAGTAAAGTCCACTGGGATACCAGTGGATTACTTTGTTGTACAGCCAACTGGGATACCAGTGGATTACTTTGTTACATGTTGAGATGAACCTATAATGATGTGGTTGTAGCTTGTATAACAAGAGTTTACTACTATACTGTTTTGTAACAACTTGTTAATGGTTAACTTCTGGTGACTAGAGAGTGATAGTTAAATTGTATCCATATTTCCATTCTGAATAAATGTTAATTCAACAGAACATTCCTGTTTAAAATTCAGAAATACTATTTCATAGTAGCACAAGTTTTTTGTATTCTGAGTAGATATCAGTAGATTCATACCAAAACTCAGATTAAAGGGGTTGATGCACTGTTTTCAAACAATGTTTATTTTAAAGGGCTCTGAAAATCTGTAAAAAAGCTGAAAGAATTATCAAAATGCCGTGAAAAATAAAAGATATGCCATATATGGTAAAAAGGCGCGATGATGTCATCATTCCAAGATGGCCATTCCATATATGTTCTTTGCAAATTTTCATTAGGTCATATCTCCTTTATTTAGATGCACTGAAAATAGTGCATCAACCCCTGTAAAGTATTATTTGTTTATTTCAAATGTCCGTAGTAACAAACTGGCTAAACAATTTAGCACCACTGTCAGAGAAGTGTATGATAGACAACTTTAGTACAGTTTGACTGAAGAAATGTAGAGGGTAGATTCACACGCCTACCCAGTCAAATTTATGTTTAATACATTTTGCTAAAATTAGCCTATCCCTATGAAAGTTGGCTTGCTAATAATCGCTTACCAGTTAGCACTAGTGAAATCCACATTGGGTTGCATAATTGTTTTATTAACAGGTTATATTTATAAACAAATAACACTCATTATAGTTAAACAATATTATACCCCCGCTTTCACAAAGTGAAGTTGGGGCTATATTGAAATCACGTTGTCCGTAAAGTTGTGTCCTGTCGTGTAATACATTTTTGTCACGTTGCATCTTTGACTTAGAATTTAAGCTGAGGTATTCATCACCTTCAGTGATAGTTCTAGTTTTATATTAACAATAATGAGACACATTGTGTCAGTCTTGTAATTTCTTGGATAAAAAGAATATATTATGCAATTAAAGGCAAAAAATGTTTATTAAAACATAAAATGAAACTGATGAAGCCTTATAACTTAGGGAATTATACAATCCAGTCGGTAGAATAGAACAAAGCTTTGCAAACTATGCCAAATACATAGTTTCTATACCTCATAATAATTATGTGAACTAATGTACTGTTGTGTCCCATGAACACTGCACTTATGCATAAAAAATGGGAAGTTAAGGGCCAATGATTTATTTATAGAACAGGTATTGTATGACAAACAGTGGCTAAAAAGTCTCATAACTTTTTTAACAGCAAGGCAAATTTCAAAGAAGTTCTTTCAACACCTTGGGAGGGGCGTCCGTGGCCGAGTGGTTAGAGTCTCTGACTTGCAATCACTTGCCCCTCACCGCTGTAGGTTCGATCCCTCAGGGGCCTAGGAATCTTTATGTGAGGAAGCTATCCAGCTGGCTTACCGAACATCGGTGGTTCTACCCAGGTGCCCGCCCGTGCAGGAAAATTACCCGAAGGGGCACCTGGGGTCTTCCTCCACCAGTGGAAGCTGGAAAGTCGCCATATGACCTTAGCTGTTGGTGCGACTTTAAAATCCAATTCAATTCAATTCAACACCTTGGGACATAGGGTGATATTTAATGTAAAGCCTCACAGTCATTGACCTCACTTAGAGCTATTATAATAAGTCAAAGGTCAAGGACATTGCCCTGCTGAGGCATAATTCCATGCTAGTGTTACATAGAGTGGTCACAAATAGATTTTGTGCCTGTGTTGATAAGTGAATGAATGATGTGTTAAGGCACATCAACATGTCACATACAGACTCTGTGCTTATGACACTGCCCCCATGAGACAGTATATATTTATCAGCATTTCTAATTGTTGCACTTAGCAGGAGGTAACTGTGCCTAAATCAATTTGTAGGCACAATTAAGTTCTAGGGGGGTCCGGGATTCTCCCCCGTGATTTTTAGCTCTACTGATCAGAGATCAGCAGAGCTTATGCCGTGGTGCGGTGTCCGTCTGTCTGTCCGTCCGTAAACTTTTTTTGTAGCGACTACTCCTCTGAAACTACTAAATGGATTTTCATGAAACTTTACAGAAATGTTGCCCATGAAGTCTAGTTGATCCTAGCAAAAATCCATGTTTATGTGAAATCCAAGATGGCCGCCAAATCTAGAAATAGATTTTTAAAAAACAAGTTTGTAGCGACTACTTCTTGAAAACTCTAAGTGATATTGATATGGGACTTATTCTAAAATGATCAGCATGACATGTTGTTGGTCCTTGTCGAAAATCGTTTTGATCCAACGTTAAACATGGCTGCCAGTGGCCATCTTTGTTTACATGGATTTATTTAGTAAAAACTTGTAGCGACTACTCCTCTGAAACTACTCGACGGCTTTCAATGAAACTTCACAGGAATGTTGCTCTTGATGTCTAAATGATCCTAGCAACATTTCAGGTTGGTCGGAAATTCAAGATGGCCGCCATGGCTAAAAATAGATTTTCAAAAAACAAGTTTGTAGCGAGTACTTCTTGAAAACTATAAGTGATATTGATATGGGGCTTTTTCTAAAATGATCAGTATGGAATGATGTTGATCCTTGTCGAAAATTATTTTGATGCGACGTTAAACATGGCCGCCAGCGGCCATCTTTGTTTACATCGAGTTATATTATGAAAACTTGTAGCGACTACTCCTCTGAAACTACTTGACGGATTTTCATGAAACTTCACAGGAATGTTGCTCTTGATGTCTTATTGATCCTAGCAAAATTTAAGGTCGGCCGGAAATTCAAGATGGCCGCCACGGCTAAAAATATTTTTTCAAAATACAAGTTTGTAGCGACTACTTCTTGAAAACTATAAGTGATATTGATATGCGTCTTTTCCTAAAATGATCAGTATGACATGATGTTGATCCTTGTCGAAAATTATTTTGATTCAACTTTAAACATGGCTGCCAGCGGCCATCTTTGTTTACATTGAGATCTATAATGAAAAATTGTAGCGACTACTCCTCTGAAACCACTTGACGGATTTTCATGAAACTTCACACGAATGTTGCTCTTGATGTCTTATTGATCCTAGCAAAACTTCAGGTCGGCCGGAAATTCAAGATGGCCGCTATGGCTAAAAATAGATTTTCAAAATTCCAGTTTGTAGCGACTACTTCTTGAAAACTATAAGTGATATTGATATTGGACTTTTTCTAAAATGATCAGCATGACATGATGTTGGTCCTTGTCGAAAGTCGTTTTGATTCAATGTTAAACATGGCTGTCAGCGGCCATCTTTGTTTACATAGAGTTATCTAGTAAAAACTTGTAGCGACTACTCCTCTGTAACTACTCGATGGATTTTCATGAAACTTCACAGGAATGTTGCTCTTGATGATTAATTGATCGTAGCAAAATTTCAGGTCGGCCGGAAATTCAAGATAGCCGCCATGGCTAAAAATAGATTTTCAAAATACAAGTTTGTAGCGACTACTTCTTGAAAACTATAAGTGATATTGATATGGGACTTTTTCTAAAATGATCAGTATGACATGATGTTGTTCCTTGTCAAAATTATTTTGATTTGATGTTAAACATGGCCGCAGCGGCCATCTTTGTTTACATAGTGTTATATAATGAAAACTTGTAGCGACTACTCCTCCGAAACTACTTGACGGATTTTCATAAAACTTCACAGGAATGCTGATCTAGCTATCAAAAACCTATAAGTAGAGCTTCAAGGTCATTGACCTCTTGTTTATTAAAAAGGAAGCCAAATCCTGCATTCTGACGGTTTTTAATGGCGTGTTAAAAACATATTGTTTGCTGCTTAAAAAACAATATGTTTTTAACCGGCCATTAATCTGCAATTTCACAACATAAACATCAAAACAGAACAAAAAACATATATTAATACTTATTTTCTCAAAATCTTACGACATGGCGAATGAAATAGTTACTAATAATGCATATATATAGGGCTACTAATGGTTTGAGCTGACCATACTTCTCCACCACCTACCCCAGTCAGCTTTTATTGCATTATTGGCATTTTTACATTTTTTTATTTCTGGGGATAATGTGTAGGCACATGCCTACAGTGCCTATAGGCAGCTACGCCACTGCTTAGGAATCAACTAAGTTGCAAACAGTAGCTACAACTCGTGTCGATGGCACTGGCCCTTGGGACGTATTAGCATTTCTGTTATTTGTTTCACTTTACATAACAGTCTGTGTTGCCTGTTGTTTTGAAGTGATAATAATGTTGTCTAGCTTCTATCACACAGACATATTTATCAGTATTGGTGTCTCATTGTGATGGAAATTCATGGTCTACTGGGAATCTATCATCACATGGCTGGAAGCTTATAATTGGTCATCTTTATAGTAAATTCCTGAATGCTTTTTGTCCATTAAGTGAAGATTTAATCAGTCTGAACGTAATAAAGAACTACAGGAAGCTATATGAATAGTAAGAGAAGTAGTGCAGGGCTCTCTCATTCCTATGTTTCCTTCCACTCTCTCTGGGGAGCTTGAAAGAACCTAGGAAAATGTCTTGATGAGCCGTAACAATCACTAAAAATTGTTTGTCTTCCTGATAACTCAAGAACAGATGGCACTACAAACTCGAAACTTGGCTGGAATGTTTGTGTCATGGTGTAGTTGTGCACCTCCCCTTTTGGGTAGATTCACATAAGAAATGTGGTTGCCATGGTAACAAAACTTGTAAAAATAAATCCCTAAAAACTGCTTGTCTTCACGATAACTCAAGAACAGCTGGCACTACAAACAAAACTTGGCAGGAATGTTTGTGTCATGGTGTAGTTGTGCACCTCCCCTTTTGGGTAGGTTTGCCTAATAAATGTGGTTACTATGGTAACAAAACTTAAAAATGATTGTCTTCGCAATAACTTAAGAACATCTGGCACTACAAACTCGAAACTTGGCAGGAATGTTTGTGTCATGGTGTAGTTGTACACCTCCCCTTTTGGGTAGATTAGCCTAAGAAATGTGGTTGCCATGGTAACAAAACTTGTAAAGAAAAATCCCTAAAAACTGCTTGTCTTTACGGTAACTCAAGAACAGCTGGCACTACAAACGAAACTTGGCAGGAATGTTTGTGTCATGGTGCAGTTGTGCACCTCTCCTTCTGGGTAGATTCGTTTAAGAAATGTGATTGCCATGGTAACAAAACTTGTAAAAAAATCACTAAAAAATGCTTGTCTTTGTGGTAACTCAAGAACAGCTGGCACTACAGACTTAAAACTTGGCAGGAATGTTTTTGTCATGATGTAGTTGTGCACCTCTCCTTTTGGGTAGATTCGCATAAGAAATGTTGCCATGGTAACAAAACTTGTAAAAAAATCACTAAAAATTGCTTGTCTTCGCTATAACTCAAGAACAGCTGGCACTACAAACTCGAAACTTGGCAGGAATGTTTGTGTCATGCTCATTGAAGGGGGCATATATGTTTTAACAAACATCTCTTGTTGGCTATGAGACAGTACTCTCTTAATTGGCTGTAAATGAGCCATTAATCTCTTAATTGGCTGTAAATGAGACATTACTCTCTTAATTGCCTGTAAATTAGACAGTACTCTCTTAATTGGCTATAAATGAGACATTACTCTCTTAATTGGCTGTAAATGAGACATTACTCTCTTACTTGGCTGTAAATTAGACAGTACTCTCTTAATTTACTGTGAAACAGTTCCTTCTTAATTGACTGTGAGACAGTACTCTCTTAATTGACTGTAAATGAGACAGTACTCTCTTAATTGGCTGTGAGCCCAAATTCCTTATGAATCAGACTTATTGACTAAATTGATTTGAGATGGGCAGACATTATCAAAATCCCAATCGCATGTACCTTTATTGGCTTAGCAACAACCACTTTTATTAAGTCAAAGAGAGCATAAATCTTGCAAACCATTCTCATTTGAATGCATTGATGAATTGTGGTCCAGTGAACTATTCAAGTCTAATCTCATATGGTCATGTCATTTACAATAATCCATGACAGCTATGGACATATTGACTTGAATTGATCCACCAGTTCATTTTCTGGAAAAGAGAATTTAGTTTCAGTTTTCTATATCAATCTTCGTAATCACTCCATGTAGGTCGCAGTCAATTTCCAGTAGTGCCAAAATCATATTGATACTTATTGTTGTCTATGGATTCATCCTCTCACAGGATATAAAAATGCATTCTTGTATTAATATAGGAATAGAATGAATATGTGGACACTTGTTACTTGGCATTTATTGGGTGTGAATATTTTCAAACCTCACCTGTTGGTATTGTAGGTAAATGTTTGGGGAGCTGCTGATTTGGTGGTTGGACATGATTGGGGATCTGGTGGTTAGACATGATTGGGGATCTGGTGATTTGACATGATTGGGGATCTGGGGGTTAGACGTAATTGAAGATCTGGTGGTTAGACATGTTTGGGAAGCTGTTGGTTTGATGGTTAGACATGATCTGGGATCTGGTGGTTAGAAATGTTTGAGGAGCTGTTTGGTGGTGAGAAATGATCTGGGATCTGGTGGTTAGAAATGTTTGAGGAGCTGTTTGGTGGTGAGAAATGATCGGGGATCTGGTGGTTAGAAATGTTTGAGGAGCTGTTTGGTGGTGAGAAATGATCGGAGATCTGGTGGTTAGGAATGTTTGAGGAGCTGTTTGGTGGTGAGACATGATCGGGGATCTATTTGGGGTTTCGTCTGTTCAGCAAATTAAATTCACCTGCTTTTATGAGAAATTCTTCTTTTTGTGTCTCCTGCTTAGCAATTAGATGACAGTGTCACTATCATTGATCTAACATGCCATTAGTCCATTACTGTCTGTACCAGTGACATATTCATACGGTTTGTGGCAATGTACCAGGTTCTCAGAACACAACTATAGTCTTTGTAATTTAAAAGCAATTGTATTAATACACAGCCAATACAGTGCTATCTCTAAAGAAACAGAATGCTATATATATCCTAGTTACAGGATAGACATGAAATGTAATGGTTTTGGCAGCTGTACTCTCATTATCTGATACTTATAGCAAGGCTGGACAATTGGACCATTACTGTGTATAATCACTAATCAGTAGTATGATAATACATCATAACTGGTGTTGTATGTGTCAATATGATAATGATGTATAAACTGTGACAATATTTATGTTCATATGTATTTAAGGCCAAGCAAATATTTAAGATGGTGTCTTAACATTTTCCAGATTTTAAATGTTTGTTTAAATGTTGAAGATGTATGTATGCAGTAGTTTTAATCCGTTTTATATTAATGTATGATCGAAAAATTCGGAAGCACAAGTTCAGCATTATGAATTCTTTACATTTTTAAAATTGATTAGACCCCATTCATCTGAAATCCTGGATTCAGCTCCAGCATTCTTTGTCCAAGAAAATAGTTATAATCGAGAACAGAATCAGAAACTTGTAAACTTGTAAGCACTTTTATGAAAACTGTCCTGGAAAATATGATTAATGTGAGTATGGACTGCATTAAAAAGTTTTTTATAGAAAAATAAGATTCAATGTCTTTTCTGGGATAGTCAAAAGTACATCAGTCAAAGAAATGTTTTAATCATTTTTGCTGACTGTCCACAGTAATAGAATATTCTCATGGAAGTATATATAGAGCTTGAGTGGCTTAATTGATAGCATGGTGGACTATATTCACTTGCACTCTATGATAAATTGTTGTTTGTATGAACATGCCTTCAAAAACTCTAAGTTTGTATCAACTATGTCTTTAAAAGAGCTGATAGTATTCTTGTTTCTGTTTTCACTTCCTGTGGTCTGTTGTGCAGTTGTATCAACTATGTCTTTAAAAAGAGCTGATAGTATTCTTGTTTCTGTTTTCACTTCCTGTGGTCTGTTGTGCAGTTGTATCAACTATGTCTTTAAAAAGAGCTGATAGTTTTCTTGTTTCTGTTTTCACTTCCTGTGGTCTGTTGTGCGGTTGTATCAACTATGTCTTCAAAAGAGCTGATAGTATTCTTGTTTCTGTTTTCACTTCCTGTGGTCTGTTGTGCGGTTGTATCAACTATGTCTTTAAAAGAGCTGATAGTATTCTTGTTTCTGTTTTCACTTCCTGTGGTCTGTTTTGCGGTTGTATCAGCTATGTCTTTAAAAAGAGCTGATAGTATTCTTGTTTCTGTTTTTACTTCCTGTGGTCTGTTGTGCGGTTGTATCAACTATGTCTTTAAAAAGAGCTGACAGTATTCTTGTTTCTGTTTTCACTTCCTGTTGTCTGTTGTGTGGTTGTATCAACTATGTCTTCAAAAGAGCTGATAGTATTCTTGTTTCTGTTTTCACTTCCTGTGGTCTGTTGTGCGGTTGTATCAACTATGTCTTTAAAAGAGCTGATAGTATTCTTGTTTCTGTTTTCACTTCCTGTGGTCTGTTGTGCAGTTGTATCAACTATGTCTTCAAAAGAGCTGATAGTATTCTTGTTTCTGTTTTCACTTCCTGTGGTCTGTTGTGCGGTTGTATTAACTATGTCTTTAAAAGAGCTGATAGTATTCTTGTTTCTGTTTTCACTTCCTGTGGTCTGTTGTATGGTTGTATAAACTGTGTCCTCAAAAGAGCTGATAGTATTCTTGTTTCTGTTTTCACTTCCTAAGGTCTGTTGTGCAGTTGTATAAACTATGTCTTCAAAAGAGCTGATAGTATTCTTGTTTCTGTTTTCACTTCCTGTGGTCTGTTGTGCAGTTGTATCAACTATGTCTTTAAAAAGAGCTGATAGTTTTCTTGTTTCTGTTTTCACTTCCTGTGGTCTGTTGTGCGGTTGTATCAACTATGTCTTCAAAAGAGCTGATAGTATTCTTGTTTCTGTTTTCACTTCCTGTGGTCTGTTGTGCGGTTGTATCAACTATGTCTTTAAAAGAGCTGATAGTATTCTTGTTTCTGTTTTCACTTCCTGTGGTCTGTTTTGCGGTTGTATCAGCTATGTCTTTAAAAAGAGCTGATAGTATTCTTGTTTCTGTTTTTACTTCCTGTGGTCTGTTGTGCGGTTGTATCAACTATGTCTTTAAAAAGAGCTGACAGTATTCTTGTTTCTGTTTTCACTTCCTGTTGTCTGTTGTGTGGTTGTATCAACTATGTCTTCAAAAGAGCTGATAGTATTCTTGTTTCTGTTTTCACTTCCTGTGGTCTGTTGTGCGGTTGTATCAACTATGTCTTTAAAAGAGCTGATAGTATTCTTGTTTCTGTTTTCACTTCCTGTGGTCTGTTGTGCAGTTGTATCAACTATGTCTTCAAAAGAGCTGATAGTATTCTTGTTTCTGTTTTCACTTCCTGTGGTCTGTTGTGCGGTTGTATTAACTATGTCTTTAAAAGAGCTGATAGTATTCTTGTTTCTGTTTTCACTTCCTGTGGTCTGTTGTATGGTTGTATAAACTGTGTCCTCAAAAGAGCTGATAGTATTCTTGTTTCTGTTTTCACTTCCTAAGGTCTGTTGTGCAGTTGTATAAACTATGTCTTCAACAGAGCTTAGAGTATTCTTGTTTCTGTTTTCACTTCCTATGGTCTGTTGTGTGGTTGTATCAACTATGTCTTCAAAAGAGCTTAGAGTATTCTTGTTTCTGTTTTCACTTCCTGTGGTATGTTGTGCGGTTGTATCAACTATGTCTTCAAAAGAGCTGATAGTATTCTTGTTTCTGTTTTCACTTCCTGTTGTCTGTTGTGTGGTTGTATCAGCTATATCTTCAAAAGAGCTGATAGTATTCTTGTTTCTGTTTTCACTTCCTGTGGTCTGTTGTGTGGTTGTATCAGCTATGTCTTTAAAAGAGCTGATAGTATTCTTGTTTCTGTTTTCACTTCCTGTGGTTTGTTGTGCAGTTGTATCAACTATGTCTTTAAAAAGAGCTGATAGTATTCTTGTTTCTGTTTTCACTTCCTATGGTATGTTGTGTGGTTGTATCAGCTATGTATTGAAAAGAGCTGATAGTATTCTTGTTTCTGTTTTCACTTCCTGTGGTCTGTTGTGCAGTTGTATCAACTATGTATTCAAAAGAGCTGATAGTATTCTTGTTTCTGTTTTCACTTCCTGTGGTCTGTTGTGCAGTTGTATCAACTATGTCTTCAAAGGAGCTGATAGTATTCTTGTTTCTGTTTTCACTTCCTGTGGTCTGTTGTGTGGTTGTATCAACTATGTATTCAAAAGAGCTGATAGTATTCTTGTTTCTGTTTTCACTTCCTGTGGTCTGTTGTGCATTTGTATCAACTATGTCTTCAAAAGAGCTGATAGTATTCTTGTTTCTGTTTTCACTTCCTGTGGTCTGTTGTGCAGTTGTATCAACTATGTCTTCAAAAGAGCTGATAGTATTCTTGTTACTGTTTTCACTTCCTGTGGTCTGTTGTGCAGTTGTATCAACTATGTATTAAAAAGAGCTGATAGTATTCTTGTTTTGTTTTCACTTCCTATGGTATGTTGTGTGGTTGTATCAACTATGTATTCAAAAGAGCTGATAGTATTCTTGTTTTGTTTTCACTTCCTATGGTATGTTGTGTGGTTGTATCAACTATGTATTCAAAAGAGCTGATAGTATTCTTGTTTCTGTTTTCACTTCCTATGGTATGTTGTGCGGTTGTATCAACTATGTATTCAAAAGAGCTGACAGTATTCTTGTTTCTGTTTTCACTTCCTATGGTATGTTGTGCAGTTGTATCAACTATGTCTTCAAAAGAGCTGATAGTATTCTTGTTACTGTTTTCACTTCCTGTGGTCTGTTGTGCAGTTGTATCAACTATGTATTAAAAAGAGCTGATAGTATTCTTGTTTTGTTTTCACTTCCTATGGTATGTTGTGTGGTTGTATCAACTATGTATTCAAAAGAGCTGATAGTATTCTTGTTTTGTTTTCACTTCCTATGGTATGTTGTGTGGTTGTATCAACTATGTATTCAAAAGAGCTGATAGTATTCTTGTTTCTGTTTTCACTTCCTATGGTATGTTGTGCGGTTGTATCAACTATGTATTCAAAAGAGCTGACAGTATTCTTGTTTCTGTTTTCACTTCCTATGGTATGTTGTGCAGTTGTATCAACTATGTCTTCAAAAGAGCTGATAGTATTCTTGTTTCTGTTTTCACTTCCTATGGTATGTTGTGCGGTTGTATCAACTATGTATTCAAAAGAGCTGACAGTATTCTTGTTTCTGTTTTCACTTCCTATGGTATGTTGTGCAGTTGTATCAACTATGTCTTCAAAAGAGCTGATAGTATTCTTGTTTCTGTTTTCACTTCCTATGGTATGTTGTGCAGTTGTATCAACTATGTCTTCAAAAGAGCTGATAGTATTCTTGTTTCTGTTTTCACTTCCTGTGGTCTGTTGTGCGGTTGTATCAACTATGTCTTCAAAAGAGCTGATAGTATTCTTGTTTCTGTTTTCACTTCCTGTGGTCTGTTGTGTGGTTGTATCAACTATGTCTTCAAAAGAGCTTAGAGTATTCTTGTTTCTGTTTTCACTTCCTATGGTCTGTTGTGTGGTTGTATCAACTATGTCTTCAAAAGAGCTTAGAGTATTCTTGTTTCTGTTTTCACTTCCTATGGTCTGTTGTTTCTGTTTTCACTTCCTATGGTCTGTTGTGTGGTTGTATCAACTATGTCTTCAAAAGAGCTGATAGTATTCTTGTTTCTGTTTTTACTTCCTGTGGTCTGTTGTGCGGTTGTATCAACTATGTCTTCAAAAGAGCTGATAGTATTCTTGTTTCTATTTTGACTTCCTGTGGTCTGTTGTGTGGTTGTATCAACTATGTCTTCAAAAGAGCTGATAGTATTCTTGTTTCTGTTTTCACTTCCTGTGGTATGTTGTGTGGTTGTATCAACTATGTCTTCAAAAGAGCTGATAGTATTCTTGTTTCTGTTTTCACTTCCTATGGTCTGTTGTGTGGTTGTATCAACTATGTCTTCAAAAGAGCTTAGAGTATTCTTGTTTCTGTTTTCACTTCCTGTGGTCTGTTGTGCGGTTGTATCAACTATGTCTTCAAAAGAGCTGATAGTATTCTTGTTTCTGTTTTCACTTCCTGTGGTCTGTTGTGTGGTTGTATCAACTATGTCTTCAAAAGAGCTGATAGTATTCTTGTTTCTGTTTTCACTTCCTGTGGTCTGTTGTGCGGTTGTATCAACTATGTCTTCAAAAGAGCTTAGAGTATTCTTGTTTCTGTTTTCACTTCCTATGATCTGTTGTGCGGTTGTATCAACTATGGCTTCAAAAGAGCTAATAGGATTCTTGTTTCTGTTTTCACTTCCTGTGGTCTGTTGTGCAGTTGTATCAACTATGTCTTCAAAAGAGCTTAGAGTATTCTTGTTTCTGTTTTCACTTCCTATGGTCTGTTGTGCGGTTGTATCAACTATGTCTTCAAAAGAGCTGATAGTATTCTTGTTTCTGTTTTCACTTCCTGTGGTCTGTTGTACGGTTGTATCAACTATGTCTTCAAAAGAGCTGATAGTACTCTTGTTTCTGTTTTGACTTCCTGTGGTCTGTTGTGTGGTTGTATCAACTATGTCTTCAAAAGAGCTTAGAGTATTCTTGTTTCTGTTTTTACTTCCTATGGTCTGTTGTGTGGTTGTATTAACTATGTCTTCAAAAGAGCTTATAGTATTCTTGTTTCTGTTTTCACTTCCTATGGTCTGTTGTGTGGTTGTATAAACTATGTCTTCAAAAGAGCTGATAGTATTCTTGTTTCTGTTTTCACTTCCTGTGGTCTGTTGTGAGGTTGTATCAACTATGTTTTCAAAAGAGCTGATAGTATTTTTGTTTCTGTTTTCACTTCCTGTGGTCTGTTGTGCGGTTGTATCAACTATGTCTTCAAAAGAGCTGATAGTATTCTTGTTTCTGTTTTCACTTCCTGTGGTATGTTGTGCGGTTGTATCAACTATGTCTTCAAAAGAGCTTAGAGTATTCTTGTTTCTGTTTTCACTTCCTGTGGTCTGTTGTGCGGTTGTATCAACTATGTCTTCAAAAGAGCTTAGAGTATTCTTGTTTCTGTTTTCACTTCCTATGGTCTGTTGTGCGGTTGTATCAACTATGTCTTCAAAAGAGCTGATAGTATTCTTGTTTCTGTTTTCACTTCCTATGGTCTGTTGTGTGGTTGTATCAGCTATGTCTGATAGTTAACTATGTATTATTTTCCTATTGCCTGATCTGCTGTATCTGTGATGAATATAATTATGCTTATGTATGTGTTTATTGAGGAAGATCAGATCCATATTTAGATCATGGTATATACCTGTGTGGTGTTGACAGTATATACTATTTGTAGGATCTTGATTAAATTACAGTTAACTCAATAAAAGCCTGTGTTACATTTGGATATTCCATATGCTATTACCCAGTGATATACATGATGATATGTTATAATTATGTTTTGACCTTAAATATAAAAGTTGAAAAAACAACACATGGGTAGTTTTTGAGACTCTGAATGGATCTAATGGATTTACTGGTTCTTCGGGTTACCTTTACTACCCAGTGTAATATGCAAGTATGCATACATGTAAAACGGACATAACCTATTAACTGCTACAAAGATTGGTAGAGATAAATTTCAAATATTTACATTGTAATGAATTTATTATACAGTATGAAAGGAATGACAAACACTATCAGGTGAAGGCAGCATAGAAAATTCCAGTGTTATTTTGTGTTTTTGGCTAGAGGACTCGTATTTTATTTCCTTTGCATTTGTGACTTACCATAAATGGTACATATATTTCACTAGGATTTGAATATTAATTTAATAGACAGGTCAAAGTGCAAAAGTTTACATGTTTGTGTACTGGATTGTTTCTTGTAGGCTAGTGAGTGAATGATTCTATCTCTCTCTTAATCAGGATTGGTGTTAAACAGAAAAGAAAGATTTACAAATTGGTTGGAACATAATTATTGGTGGTTGTCATAAATTGGTTTCTGATATTGGTTTTGATGATTATTTGGAAATACATGTTTTGTCATTTGCCTGGAGAGCACTGTTATGTGTGTCAATAATTGTCGGATAATAATTGCAAAGTGTCAGAATGTCACCACTGTCAGAATATGTATGTATGCCATCCCTGTTAGAAATCATGCTTGGAAAAGGATGTTATTTTCAACACATTTAGGCCATGTTTGACGAACCTGCAGCGTTGAGAGGCGAGAAGGTTTCAAACACAGTGTCTTTACCCTCTCGACCATGGACACGCTATAGTTAGGAGTGATAAACCCATGGCCAAGTTACATAACAATATATAACGAAGCCTGTGCTACCACCCGCTGGCTGATGGAGTGATCATTATAGGTTTTTAAGCAATGCACAGAAGGCGTCGCTTTTTTTTTCTTCAATTAATTATTTTTATCGTGTAGATATGCACTTTTCTGCTTGACAAAGGGGTGACCTAATCAATTTTGCTTTATTAGGCACTGACCAATAAAGCAAATCAATGCGGAATCTCTCGGCGTTTATTGTACGTAACGTTGCCTGACGTCATAAAACAAGACACCAAGACATGGTGGCGTCCTGGATAAGCTTAACATTCTGAGAAATAGGTAATAATAGTAATTCATACAGAAAATGTGGATAATCTACATGATAAATAGAATATTATGTCAGTGCCTTTTACTATCAAGTTTATTAGGCTCGGCACGAAAACGAAGAATGGCTCTAAGCCTCGCCTAATAAACTTGATAGTAAAAGGCACTGACATAATATTCTCTATTTTTAAATTATTTTTTAGATCACCTGAGCCAAAGGTGATCTATTGGGATCACTCTTCGTCCGTCGTCCGTCGTCGTCGTTAACTTTTCTTCAAACGACTTTTTCTCAGAAATCGCTTGGCCCATTTTGACCAAACTTCACGTGGATGATCCTTAGATAAATGCTTTTTAGATTTTTTAAAATTAGGTCAGCGTGACATCCAAGATGGTCGCCATTACCATATATGGTCGAAACCTAAAAAAATCTTCTTCTCAAGAACCGCTTGACAGATTTCAACAGTTTTTCTTTTAAAATGAACTCCAACGCCTAGACTATCAAGTTTGTTCAAATGAATTCCCCAGGGTAAAAAATGGCCGTGCCCCGGGAGTCCAAAGTTTGTATATTGAGATTTTGCATGTTTTTCAAATAGACATACAGGGAAAAAAATTAAAAAATCTTCTTATCTGAAACCACAAGGCGCAGAGGTCTCATGTATTACATGTAGCATCAGCTTATGGTCCTCTACTAAGTTTGTTCAATAGTGACCCTGGGTCAAATTTGTCTTCTTCTCGGAAACTACAAGAGCCAGAGCTTATGGTCCTTTACCAAGTTTGTTCAAATGGTGACCCTCGGGTCACATTTGGCCCCGCCCCAAGGGTCACATGTTTTACATAGACATGTATAGGGGAAAAATTAAAAAATCTTCTTCTCTGAAACTGCAAGAGCCAGAGGTTTTATATTTTGCATTTGCTATAAGCTCATGGTCCTCTACCAATTTTTTTCAAATGGTGACCCTGCGGTCACATTTGGCCTTGCCCCGGGATTCACAGTTTTACATAGGCTTGTATAGGGAAAAACTGAAAAAAATCTTCTCTGGAACTGCAAGAGTCAGAGGTTTAATATTTTGCATTTACTATAAGATTATGGTCCTCTACCAAGTTTGTTCAAATGGTGACCCTGGGGTAAAATTTTACCCCACCCCGTGGGTCACAGTTTTACATAGACTTATATAGGAAACACATTAAAGTCTTCTTCTCTGGAACTACAAGAGCCAGAGGTTTAATATTTTGCATTTACTATACTCTTATGGTTCTTTACCAAGTTTGTTCAAATGGTGACCCTGGGGTCACATTTGGCCCTGCTCCAGGGGTCACGTTTTTCATAGACTTGTATAGGGAAAAGCTTAAAACATCTTCTTCTCTGAAACCACGAAGCACACAGCTGTCATATATTACATGTAGCCCTGGGGTCACATTTGGCTCTGCCCAAGGTGTTACACTCTAGCACCTTTATTTTGTATTTGATCTTTACCAAACTTTGTCAGTGTCTTTATATCAATGTTGTTATACACAACAGAGCCCACATTTCTTGAACAATCTTAACCAAACTTGCACAGATTGTATATGACCATAAGATTTCGAAGAAGTTTGATAATGTGCCAGTACTCGGGTGATCGATTTAGGACATCTTGGCCCTCTTGTTTTAATACCTATAGCTGTATACTCAATTTTAAAATCAACTGCTGCTTTCTCTTTGAACAACATCCTAATTTAAATGTTCTTATTTAAAATTGACCAGATTATCATTTGAATAGGGTTATCTTAGTATGACTGCCTGTGTGAAAGAGTTATACTGATGATGGATGGATGGATGCTTCTGTTAAAGTGCCTCCATTTATTTATAGATGGAAGTGAAAATCCATAAATGTTAATATCAGATATCAATACTAGATTTGGAATAGTTTCTGTGTTATTATTGGGCATAGAAGCATGGCTATAAAATGCAAACTAAGTTAAATTAAACTTCATGACCGATAAAGCATACTTTGGAAGGCATAATACACTATTTAGATGTGTTTATGGACAGAAAAACTTCTATGTTCTTAGCACTTTAATTAAATTAAATGGATTATAGTAAACAAGGTTGGTATTTGGTTAATGGTGTGTTTACAATATTTAGTTGATGGGGGTTTTGTGGTGATACTGGTATTGAAGAAGATGAGTTACGATTAAATGTTCATAATTTGAGATGAGAAAAGATTTGAGTTTCTGGGTTACTGACATTCAGCTTACCTAGGTAATATTTTGGCCATTTTTTAAAATAATACAAATTTTTAGCTGTCAAAGTGAGCTAATTATGCAGTGGTGAGTAGTCCTCCATCACCATCTGCCCCTTAGCGCATTCTTCTGTGCTCTCTAGCTCATGAATTGTGTAAATTTTCTCGAATTTCTCTGAATTTGAATCAAAGATTTATTACAATGGAATGAAACTTTTATGTATTTAAGTAATCGTTTATACCCAACACCAAATTTGGGTTTACAATTTCAAAAACCATAACCAACCATTTGGCGGTGAACCATATGCTTTCAATAAAGGGAATTAAGAGTTAAACATGATATATTTGGTTATATTGTAATAAATAGATGGTCATACACGACACACACTCCAAATTAGAGGTGTTTTTTGTGTAGTAAATCATAGATGGGGAACTCATTTCACAAGATAGCTTGATATAAAGGGAAGTAAGTAATGAACAACAGAAAACAAAACAAAAATATCTCTAATACTGCTTTACAGAATTCTTAATTATTTCTCATCTTATTGACAGATTACTGTCACTTCTTCCTAATTGTTATAGGAGCCATGTTAACCGATAGAGCATTCTAATATAGTAGAAGTAGCAATACTGGTGTATACATGCAAGATGCAGAAGCAGCAGTTGCCTTAGCAATTTTCCTCTGAAAATGGTAAATCCATAATTAAATGTTTAATTCCCCTAGAAATACTGTAATTCAGTACCCTTTAATGAAGGAGTGATCCTATATTTCATGTAAAGCTCGACTTGCCTGATTAAGATTATCTAAAAGAGAAAAAAAGAAACAGTACTTTCCAAAAGCAAAAAAATAGTCTTACCTCCTTATGTTGGAGGGTTGACTGATTGTGCAGTTGCTTTCAAATCAAATTTTAGAGAATTTTGGCAACCTTAAATTTGAAAATATTGTACTGTTACTGCAAATACCTGTTGTCATTTCGAGAACAGTGATATGTTTCAAGAACAATGATATGAATGAACAGACACGATCAATGCAGTAAAATTGAAATATGAAACTTGTATCCATGATGATCACCTAAAGCCATGATGCCTTTTTGAAGGCAGTATGAACACAGTAGAGCAGTAAGGCCACCATTAAAAAATTGTTTGTTTGTAGTTTCCGACCCATGGCTTTTAGGGATGAGTCGGTAGGTAGGGATATTATTTATTTTTTTAACACTTTCTTATTTTTAATGCATGCCCATCGACAGCATGCAAATATTGTGTGCTTCACTAGTATTATCCATAGATTTTTTTTTTTTAAAGTGTTTAGTTAAATATTAACAGAACATGCAAAACATTGATCAAATGTTCATTTATGGACACATGAAACAGACTTAGTAACTACTAAACAGTGCTGTGGTCTAGTGGTAGAGCGTTGGACCCATGATCCAAAAGTCGTGGGTTCGATTCCCGTCATTGCCATATGCGTTGTGTCCCTGAGCAAGACACTTTATCTGCATTGCTTAGTACTGGTTCTACCCAGGAAGACATCGAGAGTGATTCAAATAAGTTCATAGAGCTTTCGTTACAATCGATGTAAAATAAATAAGTTTAAACTAAAAACTAAACAGTGCTCGACGCTAACTTTTTCGAAGTAATGTTTCAAATGATAAAATCTTTTGTTTGGTACAAGATATGAACATCAAATCCAGTGCATACAATCTACACTCTTTTTATATTTCATCTAAAACATATAAATTGAATATTCGCACATCATCATTAGAAATATTTGAAAAATATGGTCAAATTTTCACTTGCCCGGGGCAAGTAGAAATTTAGTTCGGGCAAGTGGATTAGACAATGACTTGCCCGAAAATAACATTATTAAATTTGTAGAGATATACACTTTACCCAAAATATTGTTCCCACACATAAAATGTTCAAGTTCTTGCAAGTAGAAAAAAAAGTTAATGTCAAGCCCTGTTAAAGTATAAACATTGAACCCTGTGTCAATTTCTCTTCTCAGTTTATGTTTGCAAAGAACAATATTCTCTTCAAGTGTCCTTTTAGCAGACACCATCCTCACACAAGGTCAGTCATATAGACGATTTCAATTTACTATAGCAGCAGATATTATTTCCAAGCGTCCAATATATCAGAGCATTATGAAACTTCCCAAAATAATTGAAACAACCAACAATATTTGTGATGAACACATTGGGGGGTTGGGGGGAAAATTTGAAAGATATACACTTTACCCAAAATATTGTTCCCACACATAAAATTTTCAACTTCTTGCAAGTAGAAAAAAAAGTTAATGTCAAGCCCTGTTAAAGTATAAAAAAAAAAAAAAAATAATAATTTGAAACAAATTGTTTGGGTCGGCAGATTTGCCGTTGGTCGGTCGCAAACTGCAAACAAACAATCTTTTAATTTAGGCCTAAAAGCACACTTTTGAACACTTCAAAAACTACTGGATGCAATCTTGCTTACGTTGCAGTTGAGCTTAAATGTGATATAGTATGCAAAGTTTTCTCCTGACCAAAGCAAACTGCTTGCCATCATTATAATGTATAATGTTGTGTTGTTTTACCATTGACAGAATTTACTTTGGCTTTCATAAGTCGGGTAATTAAAGGCTGATCAGAGTCCGATATATACGGTATTAGACAGCTTGTCAAGTTTGTATTTACACCAAATTAAGTAGTATTCTTTACTCATCTCCAAATTGGTATTTTCAGTAATGCTTATTTAGTGTGAATAATGAACATACCAATAAATAGCAGTGGTCTAGTGGTTAAACGTATGGCCATCAAATTTAAAAGCGCAACGGCAGTGGTTCAAATCCCGTTCCGGGCAAGTATTTTTTTTCACATATATTCTGAAGGCGTATATTTATCGATGTTACCTGTAAGAAGGCTATATAAAAATGTGATATTTTACGCATCGATTTCTGCCTTATATACTGACTATTGGGGTGTTTGTCGATTTGAAACTACTATACACGTGACTCATTCATATTCATGTGTTTCATAATAATGGTGAGTTGGAACAAATCAGTTTGTGGTTAATGTGCTCTTATTTCAGAAGTGCACAAGCAGTGTTTAACTCAAACGTAAAATAGCTGCCGAGAAAAAAACAGCGTTGTCATTCGGAGAGAAACTGGAAAATAGTTTTAAAGTTGCAAAAGGTATTATGGAGACATAAATTGGTTATCAAGGGCAACGCCCCAAGTATTTTTCTTCCCTTAAGTACTTCGTTGATACCCACCCACCGCGTTTTTATCAGTGTTTCCTACTTGTATTCCTGCTAGTGTCATGTCTAAAAGAGATATCAGCATCTTATTTCCTTCCGCAGTTTCCATCCAGCTAAGGGAACCATCCAGCTAAAATCTGGGTCTTAACTCAATTAAAATCCTGATAATTATCACAGTTTATTCATTTTACTAATACACTGACTAGATTATATAGGTACACATTTTTTTTTCTGTAGTCGGGATAGTCAAGACGCAGCATCTAAAACTTTCTCGAATTACACTGGGAGCTCAACTTGTCAAGTGAGAAAGTGTCGATTCTTACGGATGGCAGGAGGTATACAGTACTGGTTGTACCCAGGAAAAATGGGGTGGTCTGCCTCTACCGCAACAAAAAATTGACCTTCATAAATATATGGCCTAACATGTGCTAAAAATGACGTAAAACACCATTCAAAGAAAGAAACTGTTTTTTCCCCTAGTCATGAAGGTTGAAAAACACAATATTTCAACCCAAATATAGGAAACCATACTATATAGATCTGGTTATGATTGGATTAGATTTATATGTGAAGTGCATGTTTGGTCTGAGAGCTAATCAGATACATCATATTCTGACATTCTGACATTCTGACAGTCGGCTGTCTGTGCCAGGGGCTGCTTCTCTTAAATAGTGTTCTCCTAATTGTAACTATTTTGTCACTATTTACATCTGAATATGTTAATGTAGCCGGTGCCATGCTGTGTGTTTCCGTATAAATTGATCTGTGGGTTTTTATGTTCGATTCAGAAAGATGTTCGTCAGTGCTTTAGATAATAGTAAATTCATGATATTCTACAAGGATTCAGAATGACAACTGGAACTTCAATGGATTGTCAATTTTCTCCCCAGAATAAAAGAAGAAGATTAAATATTAAATGCTCTCGTTTGTGTTGTTGTTAAAGTCGTTAAATTCGGCTTTCAAACAAAATGTCTCTTTTAATAATAATTCAGATAAAATTAATGTTAACTGGAAATTGTATGGTTGTTGGTGACGTACATGTGCATGTTGGGGATGTTTGATTACGGTTATTTAAAGTAATTATAGGAAATGGCTTGTGCCGTATTAGTACAGTTGTAGCAGTCTTCCGTCTTGGAGAGAGAAAAAAAATTGGATTGTTGATTTTATTCAGGAATAAATCAGGGGAATTAGGTGGAATTAGAGAAGAATGATAGTGGTTGCGATCAAATTGAAGTCAAAGTTGTACTTTCACAGAAGGATGTGACTAGGGGCAATATTGTTTGGCGTGAGATGTAATTAACATCTTCTGTCACGATATGGCAGAGAATAATCTTGCATTTGAACACGACAGCGAGACAGATGACCGTCTACAGTGTAAGTTGAATTTAAACATCTTTAAATTTATTCTGTGTCTTTGGCATACAGAACCACTCACTCTTTTTGTGACTGGACTAAGGGTAACTTCCCTTTGTTGCGACTAAAGTAAGGTTAACTTCCCTTTGTTGTGACTGAAGTAAGGTTAACTTCCCTTTGTTGTGACTGAAGTAAGGTTAACTTCCATTGTTGTGACTGAAGTGAGGGTTGCTTCCCTTTGATGTGACTGAAGTAAGGGTTGCTTCCCTTTGTTGTGACTGAAGTAAGGTTAACTTCCTTTGTTGTGACTGGAGTAAGGGTTGCTTCCCTTTGTTGTGACTGAAGTAAGGGTTGCTTCCCTTTGATGTGACTGAAGTAAAGGTTGCTTCCCTTTATTGTGACTGAAGTAAGGGTTGTTTCCCTTTGTTATGACTGAAGTACGGGTTGTTTCCCTTTGTTATGACTGAAGTACGGGTTGCTTCCCTTTGTTGTGACTGAAGTAAGGGTTGCTTCTCTTTGTTGTGACTGAACTAAGGTTAACTTCCCTTTGTTGTGACTGAAGTAAGGGTAACTTCCCTTTGTTTTGTAACTGAAGTAATGTTAACTTCCCTTTGTTGTGACTGAATTAAGGAAAACTACCCTTTGTTGTGACTGAAGTAAGGGTTGCTTCTCTTTGTTGTGACTGAATTAAGGTTAACTTCCCTTTGTTGTGACTGAAGTAAGGGTAACTTCCCTTTGTTGTGACAGAACCTAGGGTAACTACTGAAGTAAGGTTAACTTCCCTTTGTTGTGTCAGAACTTAGGGTAACTTCCATTCGGTGTGATTGAAGTAAGGTTAACTGATCTTTGTTGTGACTGAAGAAATGTTGACTGATCTTTGTTGTGACTGAAATAAGGTTAACTTCCATTTGTGACTGAAGTTGGGTTAAATAATCTTTGTTATGACTGAAGTAAGTTCAACTTCCCTTTGTTGTGACTGAAGTAAGGTTAACTGATCTTTGTTATGACGGAAGTAAGGTTAACTGATCTTTGCTATGACTGAAATAAGGTTAACTGATCTTTCCCTTTGTTGTGACTGAAGTAAGGTTAACTGATCTTTGTTGTGACTGAAGTAAGGTTGATTGATCTTTGTTGTGACTGAGTAAGGTTAACTTCCCTTTGTTGTGACTGAAGTAAGGTTAACTGATCTTTGTTGTGACTGAAGAAATGGTAACTTCCCTTTGTTGTGACTGAAGTAAGGTTAACTGATCTTTGTTATGACTGAAGTAAAGTTGATTGATCTTTGTTTTGACTGAAATAAGGTTAACTTCCCTTTGTTGTGACTGAAGTAAGGTTAACTGATCTTTGTTGTGACTGAAGTAAGGTTAACTTCCCTTTGTTGTGACTGAAGTAAGGTTAACTGATCTTTGTTGTGACTGAAGAAAGTGTAACTTCCCTTTGTTGTGACTGAAGTAAGGTTAACTGATCTTTGTTGTGACTGAAGTAAGGTTAACTTCCCTTTGTTGTGACTGAAGTAAGGTTAACTGATCTTTGTTGTGACTGAAGAAAGGTTAACTGACCTTTGTTGTGACTGAAGAAAGGTTAACTGATCTTTGTTGTGACTGAAGAAAGGTTAACTGATCTTTGTTGTGACTAAAGAAAGGTTAACTTCCCTTTATTGTGACTGAAGTAAGGTTAACTTCCCTTTATTGTGACTGAAGTAAGGTTAACTGTTCTTTGTTGTGACTGAAGAAAGGTTAACGGACCTTTGTTGTGAATGAAATAAGGTTAACTTCCCTATGTTTTGTAACTGAAATAATGTTAACTTCCCTTTGTTGTGACTGAAGTAAGGGTAACTGACCTTTGTTATGACTTAAGTAAGGGTAACTTCCCTTTGTTGTGACAGAACATAGCGTAACTTCCCTTCGTTATGGCTGAACGAAGCATAACTCCCTTCGTTTTGACTGAACCATGGGTTAAATCTGTCTTGTTTTGACAGAACTAAAGGCTACATCCGTTTGTTTTGACCAAACTAAGGGTTATATCCCATTGTTGTGACTGAAATATAGGTTATATCTGTCCCTTTGTTTGACTAAACTAAGGGTCACATCCCTTTGTTGTGACTGAACTAAGGGTATAATTGCATCCCTTTGTTGTGACAGAATTAAGTGTTATATCCCTTTGTAGTAACTGAACTAAGGGTAACAACCCTTTGTTGTAACTGACCTGAGGGTAACAACCCTCTGTTGTGACTGAACTAAGGGTCACAGCCCTTTGTTGTGACTGAACTAAGGGTATAGTTGCATCCGTTTGTTGTGACAGAACTAATGATTACATCTCTGTAATGTGACTGAACTGAGGGTTACATCTGTTTGTTGTGACAGAACTAAGGGTTACATCTATTTGTTGTGACAGAACTGAGGGTTACATCTGTTTGTTGTGACAGAACTAAGGGTCACATCCCTTTGTTGTGACAGAACTAAGGGTTACATCCAATTGTTGTGACTGAACTGAGGGTTACATCTCTGTAATGTGACTGAACTGAGGGTTACATCTGTTTGTTGTGACTGAACTGAGGGTTACATCTGTTTGTTGTGACTGAACTAAGGGTCTCATCCGTTTGTTGTGACAGAACTAAGGGTTACATCTCTGTAATGTGACTGAACTGAGGGTTACATCTGTTTGTTGTGACTGAACTAAGGGTCTCATCCGTTTGTTGTGACAGAACTAAGGGTTACATCTGTTTGTTGTGACTGAACTGAGGGTTACATCTGTTTGTTGTGACTGAACTGAGGGTTACATCTGTTTGTTTTGACAGAACTAAGGGTCACATCCATTTGTTGTGACAGAACTAAGGGTTACATCTCTGTAATGTGACTGAACTGAGGATTACATCTGTTTGATAATGACAGAACTGAGGGTTACATCTGTTTGTTGTGACAGAACTGAGGGTTACATCTGTTTGTTGTGACAGAACTAAGGGTCACATCCGTTGTTGTGACAGAACTAATGATTACATCTCTGTAATGTGACTGAACTGAGGATTACATCTGTTTGATAATGACAGAACTGAGGGTTACATCTGTTTGTTGTGACAGAACTGAGGGTTACATCTGTTTGTTTTGACAGAACTAAGGGTCACATCCGTTTGTTGTGACAGAACTAAGGGTTACATCTCTGTAATGTGACTGAACTGAGGGTTACATCTGTTTGTTGTGACAGAACTAAGGGTCACATCCGTTTGTTGTGACAGAACTAAGGGTTACATCTCTGTAATGTGACTGAACTGAGGGTTACATCTGTTTGTTTTGACAGAACTGAGGGTTACATCTGTTTGTTGTGACAGAACTAAGGGTTACATCACTTTGTTATAACTGAACTGAGGGTTACATCTGTTTGTTGTGACAGAACTGAGGGTTACATCTGTTTGTTGTGACAGAACTAAGGGTTACATCACTTTGTTGTGACTGAACTAAGGGTTACATCCCTTTGTTGTTACGGAAATAAGTATTACTTTCTTTTACTTTATTTTGTTTTGTTTTGTTGTTATCAATGTTTGACATTGTCACTCATCATCAGCCAGTTTTATATTGATCGACGTTCTGTTCTAAAGAAGAAGAAAATCTTCGTAACCTTGGTTTTTTGCTGTTTCCCGTGTCATCATTTCAGTTCTCCCAACCTGAAAATTACATACTACATGCAAACAAAAGTATGCAATTCAGGGGACCTTAAGACCTTAAGACGTTAAAAGCATTCCTGTTTTGGTAACATTTTATGGTTGCTTGGTGCTCAAGCTGATATCTTCCTATATACTGAACAAAAAAAGTTTAGCATGACTTTTGAATATTGATATAATTGTTTGAAGATGTTAGAAATGCTAGGTAAGGATGTGATTTTCCAAAAATTGTGTTATTTTATTATTTTCTAAGCGAAGTATTAGAATTACCTCCCATATATTAAAAACAACTTATTTCATTATACAAACATATTGCTTTAAACACATTTAATAATTGGCATTAAAAAGAATTGCCCATTCTGTCATTGTTTGAAAAACACTGAAATTTGTTCCCAAACGATTGTTATTTTCAGAATAACAGAAACAGAAATGTTCGAAATTTCGTAATTTTAAAATTACCTCCCTTTTCATTGAAATGAGAAAGATTTTCGATAACCTATAAAAGTATTATTAACCGTCACTTTATCATTGACCCCGAACATACACGGCTTTGTATCTCGTCTATAGAAATGACATGCATTTTATGTGCTAAATTTATTTTGCTCAGTATATATTATAAAATTGAAGTGATACAGAACTCAGTATGATGTCTAGTTGTGCAAAGCATGGTATATTAATGAAATTTTGGACAAGTACGAAAACCAGCTAGATCTAGTTAGTAACGACAGGTTATGGCCCTTGATTTGTTGAAAAATGCTATGTTGTATATTTTCCTTTGTTAAATCTGTAGTGACTTCATTTTTTATCTGATCTTTACCATATTTGTTTAGAATGTTAATATAAACCCCCAACCCCACCCACACCCATTTTTATGAAATTTCATTCATAGAAGAAAGTGGGACAAATTAAAAAATGCCCATGCCAGACTAGACACAGCAGACTTATTGCCTATGATTACCAGGTGAGCGGTCTAAGGCCATCCTATCCCTGTTGTTTTTGCAATGTTTTAAAAAAACTACTGATGGGAATTTTATGTCGACAACCCTTGATATAAGAGCCGTTTTAGCAAGTAGAGCATCCACAGGCCCTCTTGGGCCTCTTGTTTTTAATAGAATGGCATTTTGTTTTTAAACAAATGCACTTAAATGTCATCTCAGCAAACGGCAAACTCGATTGTTTTAGTTACTTTTACAAACTTTCATTTAAGCATCATTGACCTTTTTATTTTTAAGTCCAGCCCCCGTTAGGCGAGACATGTGAATCCACGGATTTCTTGTTTAAAACAACGACAGCAACACTGTTACTTTAGGGTAGGATATACTAATATGAATGTAGAAGATGTATAGCTAAGTAAATATAGTTAGAAATGTTAGAAACTAGTTTCTAAGTTTATCCATATATTCTGTCTCTTGTTCCATAATCATACTAAATTCTGAACTATAGTTTCCAGTAAGTTTCTCTCTATTTTCTGTCCCCAGGGCTCTGCATTTTCCAAAAAGGCGTATCTATTAAGAAAAAATTATATATATATAGATTTCAAGGACTAAATCCAATGATTTTTAGATTGGTTACAGTTTATTTAGTTGTAATCTGCATGGAAATTGCTATTTTTGATTCGAAATAATAAACAACTATTTAAAAAATGCAATTGATGGGGCGGGACGATAAGTGGGGTTGGGGAGGATGGGGGTGGGGCGGGTATGTCGTGACGGTGGGAGTCAAGGGCACCAATAGGAGAGAATACAGTATTTATTCTACTTAATCATACTAAGTTTTATATAAATAATAACATAATGGCTTGAGTTTTCCAGACTGATCTAATTCTTAATTAATATCAGCAGCTGTCCTTCTATACTACTTATTATAAATAGTTTGCAAATAATTAATTAATCTGCTCATAACTGAGATTTAATTAGCATCAGTAATTGTTTAATTATTGTGTGTTTGGAAATGGTTTAGATTGTTGTGCATATTTCCATGTTCGAAATGTTGGCACAAAAACATTCATGGTACACAAAATCTAAATCAACCATTTGGATTGATTTAAACATATTTTATGAGGTTTCTTATAAATGACAACGTGATAGTAATTGTATTGATATGTTCAACATAATTAAAGGATTCCAGGTTTTGAATTAGATATAAATAAAGCTGTACTTTCAAATATTATATAAATGTTGGCGTTAATTAAATGACGAGTTAATATAGTATAACACCTCATGATACAATCATAACACATGAGTTAATACAGTTTGACATCTCACAATACAACCATAAAACAACTGATTAACAACTATTATAGGAATTGGTTGTCTGTAGCGTCACGTCGCTTAACACATGTTTGTTTTGTTGCGTCGCGTAACACATTTTTATATGCCCGTCTTGACAGGACATATTACGGGATCACTCACGACGGGCGGCGATGGAGGCAGGCATCTGGCAATGTAGTGTCTGCTCCATAACTGGAGTAGTTTTAATCCAATCTTGATGAAACTTGGACACAATGTTTATGGCCACAATAGCTCGGTCAAGTTCGATAACCAACGCTATTTCTCAAGTAACACTGAAGTTGTGGACCTTGGATTTTTGAAAATTTACAAAATTGACGGTGTCTACTCCATAACTGGAGTAATTTTAATCCAGTCTTGATGAAACTTGGACACAATGTTTATGAACACAATAGCTCGTACAAGTTCAATAACCAATGCTATTGCTCTAGAAAGACCAGAGTTATGGCTCTTTGATTTTTGAAAATTGATGTTTTTTTGCGGTTTCTGCTTTATAATGTTAACATTTATAATCCGATCTTGATGAAACTTGGGGACAATGTTTATGGGCATATTATCTCGGTCAAGTTTGATAACCAGCCACATTGCACCCATAACGCCGGAGTAATGGCACTTTCATTTTTGAAAATTGATGATTTTAGCGGTTTCTGCTCAATAACTTTAACATTTATAATCCGATCTTGATGAAGCTTGAGGATAATGTATCTCTGTCAAGTTTAATAACCAGCCACATCGCACCTATAATGCTTTTTTCTCATCTCGCTCAATAACTTTAACATTTTATAATCCAATTTTGGTGAAACTTGGGGACAGTGTTTTTGTGCATAATATCTCAGTCAGGGTCGATAACCAGTCACAATCTTCTATTCTGCTGGAGTTATGGCCCTTTGATTTTTGAAAATTGCCGCTTTTTGCAGTTTCCGCACACTAACTTTAACATTTATAATCCAATCTTGTTGAAACTAGGGGCAGAGTCAAGGTAAATTTGTACATGCTGATGATGGTCATATAAATATGAATTCCTTATGTATGACGGGCTTATATTGTGTCAATTTGGCAGTTTTGAATGGTGTTACACCTCATGATACAACCGTAATACAGCCATGTAAAACCAAGTTAATACT
Source organism: Cyrtodaria siliqua (assembly GCA_037043455.1). Lineage (NCBI taxonomy): Eukaryota > Metazoa > Mollusca > Bivalvia > Adapedonta > Hiatellidae > Cyrtodaria > Cyrtodaria siliqua. The sequence continues at coordinate 20,708 of JAWPHD010007059.1, read as the reverse complement.
GTATAAGAGATACATACAACGGATTTAATACATTGTTACGCCTGGTAATACAAGCATAATTACCAGGTGTTCGCTTTATAATGAATTTTACCCAGCAGCCTTTCACTGTTGACAATAGATCAGTTCACAAATAATACTTGAAATGAGAATTAATCAGCCTTTAAAGATATAAATCATCCGATAGGAATTGATTGTTTTGTTCATTATTAGTTGCTAGGCAACGGAGAGTAACATCAGAATTTGCATTTTATCAGAGTTTCATGGGTGTTTATAATTCAACTTTAGCATGTATCTCAGTTTTTATGAGAAGACACACAAACATACAAATGACAATCATTACCCAGTAATCATGGGGCAGCCAAGGTTGTTATCGCAGAGAAAATAAAGTGTTATTGCTTTGCATTTGGAGCCATGTCATTAGAGAGGAGTTGACAGAGGTCAAATACAATTCCTGTCTTGCTTTTTTTGATTGGCATTTTTGTCTGTGAGAAATGACAACCCTGTCAGAAATAATGTGATCAAGCTGGAAATGGTGAAACTAGTGTTTCCACCAGTAAATCTACCGGACAGGTCTTGTATTATAGAAATGAAATTAATACAAATTGAGACAAACATGAGGTTTTTGTGAATGTTGAAATTAAAATTCCCTATTTCATACATAATATGCCACTTTAAATGTTTCATGTTAAATCCTTTATCACAGTGAACCTTTCTTAAAAAAATATTTCTTTGAGAGTTTTAAAAGACCACCTGTTTAGACCAGACTTTCAGTCATATCGACTACGTATTATATGTCTAGAATTTCTTTCAGCCAGAAGGATTTGTTTTGAAGACTGTATTGTAATCTTCACAATAATGCGCAGAAATGGTTCACTGTATAATGTCATACTTGTAATTGATTGATTATGAAAAATTGTTTACCTTTTGCAGGGGATGATCCAGTTCCCAACCCTCGTAAAAAGAAAGAGAAGAAAAAGCCTAAGAAAGCTCGCCCACCCTCGTCCCCCCAGCGTAATGAGGAAAATGATGAAGAAGATGTTGATGTCGTCAGCATGCCGGTCGGACCACTGCCAGGTGGCCGGACACCAAGCACTAAAAACCTGCAGGCGATGCAGTACAGCAATAACGTAAGTGAAATATTGGCTGTTATGATTGAGTAGTAAATAAAACGCTCACCAACTAAACTCAACCACAGAAATATAATGGCTGTTATGAATGAGTAGTAAAAACGCTCACCAACCAATCTCAACCACGGAAATATAATGGCTGTTATAATTGAGTAGTAAAAACGCTCACCAACTAATCTCAACCACAGAAATATAATGGCTGTTATGATTGAGTAGTAAACAAAACGCTCACCAACCAATCTCACCCACAGAAATATAATGGCTGTTATGATTGAGTAGTAAACAGAACGCTCACCAACCAATCTCAACCACAGAAATATAATGGCTGTTATGATGAGTAGTAAATAAAACGCTCACCAACCAATCTCAACCACGGAAATATACAAAGTTGTATAATTCTGGTGGAATGATTAAGGTAAGTCTGATTCAGATTTCAACTATATTTTCTCTTCATCCCAAAGCTCTGGCGTTGTTTTATAGTCTTGATTTAGTATATATACAAAAGTTCAATGATGTAGACATCTTTTGTTATCAGAACATTTCTATCTCTTCATAGCAAAGGTCTGGAAAAAAATTATTTTCGACTAAAAGCAACTTACCGTATACCCCGTTACCACGTTTAAATCCCTCCCCACGACCTGCAACACCCCCTCTCTCCCGTCTCATATTGTATTTAATCATTGTAGAGGTGTAATTTTTTAGCATTTTTACATTTTGTTTAGACCTACCAATTTGGGCTTCTTGTTAAACTGGCTTATATAACTGCCCTGCTTTTGTAAAATGCTAAATGGCCCTCGGAGGTGTTTAAATGCGGGTATACGGTAGTAAAAGCTTTCTTTCATTCCGCAACTCATCGATTTATTATGCATTTGACTATATTCCACACAATGAAATCGGAGAAAATAAATAATATTAGAGAAAAAATATCAGAATTTATTACGCTTTCAAGTTATTGGCAATATTGAAGATTCTCCACTCGGGGCTATGGACAGGATAGAAGTATGGAAGTTTCACCACAAGAGCTTATGGACAAGTTTCTACACTTTTGTATTATATAATTATTCAGGGTAATGGTGATATGGAAGATTCACCACAAGGGCTTATGGGCAAGTTGCTATTACACATGCAGGGTAATGATGATATGGACACATTTCTACAATTGTGTATAATAATGCAGGGTAATGGTTATATGCAAGATTCACCACAAGGACTTATGGACAAGTTTCTACAGTTTTGTATATACTTACAGGGTAATGAAGATATGGAAGATTCACCACAAGGGGCTATGGGCAGGACCTATTCCCCAGACAACATGACAGAGAATTTGGATGAGTTTGTAATGAAACCAGCCCCACAAGGGGTCACGATAAAGTGCCGGATCACTAGAGACAAAAAAGGAGTAGACAGGGGCATATATCCAACATACTTCCTGCATATGGAACGGGAAGACGGTAAAAAGGTGAGGAGGCCTATTATAAGGTTTTCTATGAATTGAATTGAGTTATAAGGCGTACCAACACATGAAAGGTTATATTGTGCCTACCGGGAATGAAAGTGCCAGGCTCATCCTCCATTTACATCGAGATAAAATATGGAGAATGAGTCTTCAACCTTCTAACCTGCAGAACTGCAGAGTTGCTGCAAATTCTACAGTAGACACTCCATTTACGATAGAGCCACGTTTGCATACGTGATGTCAGGACCTCGAATGAGCATGATAGAAAATGGTAAAAAGAACATGAAATGAGGGGGTCCTACCCCTCTGCCTCTAGCGGGATTTGCAGTGGTTGTATTCTACCCCGGCAACCACTCGGGGGAATAAGGTTTTCTGACGCACTTGGCAAAAATCCTGCAATCCAGTTGGTTGGCTTTAAAAAATATGTGAGATTTAAATAGCGTATAAACCGTCACAAATCAAGTTTGATTTCAATGTGTCACTAAAACTTGTCAAAAACAATGAAATGCATTTGAAACCGGTTAACCAGTATTGGCATTTTGACATCAACAAAATATTTACAATATAATTATGTGTTGCAAAATTCAGTATTTCAATACAGTTAACCCTATAGTGTTATTTTTATAACTTAAACAGATATTTTCAGCTTGTGCTAGCCGAGATATTTTTCAGGTGTATATATTTGAACGCTAAGTCAAACCTGCTCATTAGGCTATCTCTTCGTAGAAATCACCTCTTCTTGGAAATCGCCTTCTTTAAAAGACCGGCATTTCAGTTCCTTATTATATTGTTTTAAATCAAAATGTACCTGTACAAAGACACCACCTGCAATTTAAATCTGCTCCAAGACTTGAACCAGTGTAGGGATTTTTGGTGGTGATATACAGGAAGGTTAGTGACAATTCACAGGTCCCTGTGATTGAGGTTACTAGAGTTATTAGACTTTCAAAAGTGGACATTTTTGTGAACAGCCATGGATGGACTTTGATGATAATTTGCAGAATATTTAATGTCTACATGATGATGCTTTGTGAACAGCTCCCAAGGTCCATATTGTCAAGGTCAAGGTCACAATGGGTGGGGGCAGGGTCAAAGGTCTAAAGTGGATATTTTTGTGTCCATTCTATACCATTGGTGGGACTTCAATCATAGTCTCCTGAAAGATTAATGTCAACAAAACAATGTGTTATGTCAACAAAACAATGTGTTACGATTGCCTCCCACATCCATGTCATCGAGATCAAGGTCACACTGGTGGTTATAAGGTCAAAAATCTATATTTTCATGTCTGTTCTTTAATTGTTTATCTAGTAGAGGGATTTTGATAAATCAGAAATGTTGTGTAATGCAAAAATGTTTTATCCCACTTGGGCAATTAATTACGAGGCCAGAAAGCATACTTTAGTTTTCTTCAGTTTTCTTTGTTCAATGAAGGAATAACATTTTAACTATCATTTTGTCTTTATAATCCAGATTTGCAATATTTTACAGTAATCAAAATTAAATGCAATTATTTTGCTTCATTTTAATTATTATTTTCTGATCAGATGATTGTTTTTACAGAAAATGATATTAGCAGGGAGAAAGCGCAAAAAAAGCATAACATCAAATTACGTGGTGTCTCTTGACTCCACAGATTTGTCCCGTGGAGGAAAGTCTTTTTTTGGAAAATTGAGGTACAAGTTCAGAGTCCAGCTTTTGTTTTGTTGTTTTTTAACCTGTTACAAATTAAAAGTTTTGTTACAATGTTGTGTTATTTTGGACTTTTCAGACATTTTTGTTAGCGGGTAGAAAACGAAAGAAATCTAAAACGTCAAACTACCTATTATCAACAGACCCAACTGATCTCACTAGGGGAGGTGATGCTTTTGTGGGAAAATTGAGGTAAACAATATTTGAATTTAACCAAATGACCTCTCTTGTATGCCAATTCATTAATTTATATTTGCATGTATAATATCATCCAATGATTTCCAGCAATGTTTTTTAAAAATAATATTTTAAGGCACAATTTTTTTTTTTTGAATTGGAATATTTCTATATGTTACTTCTTATTTCAATGAACATTTGGTGTTAGATGATAAAATCAGTTTTACCCGTGTCCTTACATTTGTCTGTCGATATATCTGTTTTTCTTTATATATTTTTCTGATATAGCTTTGTTTAAAGTTGCTGATAGCTCTGCACTCTTTATATACAGATACATAAACATTCCAAATATGTTACCGTTACTGACCGTGACCCACCTTTTTACTTTTCAATGTTTCTGGTTAAGGTTTTTCCTTAAATACCTTTCTATATGAGTACTGTACATTCTGACAAAATTTAGCTCACTGTGACCACTTACTTTTTAACTCTTTCTGGATAAAGTTTTTATGTCCCCAATATATATGGCATTGCATAAATTATAGTGTAGCTCTTGTCTGTTCATATTTCATATTTTGTTAGTATGCACACACGTACATCACAGTTTCATATATATGTCACCTTCTTGCCCAAAGTAGTTCTTAATTTCTTAACACATTTGGCAATACTTGGTAGAAAGTATCAGTATGAAGTCTAGTTGTACATGTCGTCTTGCTTTTCTGATACATTGACCAACTCTGTTAAGAGTTCATTTAATGTTTTATGCTTTAGTTCAAAATCCATTTTGTTGGTGTTTTAGATTTTAAGGGAACCAAACCAAGAACCAAACACTGGAAAAATATGCAGCAGAAGTTTTTCTTATTTTTAGCTCTACTGGCCAAAGGCCAGCAGAGCTTATGGTATGCCGAGTTGTCCGTCGTCCGTCTGTCCGTCTGTTAACTTTTGCCTTGTGAACACTCTAGGGCCTTCATTATTAATTGAATCTTTACGAAACCTTGCCAGTGTCTTTTTATCAATGAAAGCTCGGACAAGTTCGAAAACCAGCCGGATCGGATAAATTTCACCGGAGTTACGGCCCTTGTTTTGCTGAAAAATGTCATATTAAGCGTTGTGAACACTCTAGCACCTTCATTTATTATTTGATCTTTACCAAACTTGCACAGATTGTTAATATCAATGAAAGCTCGGACAAGTTTGAAAACCAGCCAAATCGGATCAGTAACACCGAGGTTATGGTCTTTGTTTTTTCTGAAAATTGCCATTTTCTGCTTTGTGAACGCTCTAACACCTTCATTTATTATTTGATCGTTACCAAACTTGCACAGATTGTTAATACCAATGATAGCTTGGACAAGTTCGAAAATCAGCTAAATTGGGTCTGTAACACCAGAGTTATGGCCCTTGTTTTTTCTGACAAATGCCATTTTCTGCCTTGTGAACACTCTAGCACATTCATTTATAATTTGATCTTTACCAAACTTGCACAGATTGTTAATATCAATGAAAGCTCAAACAAGTTCGAAAACCAGCTAAATCGGATCAGTAACACAGGAGTTATGGCCCTTGTTTGTTCTGAAAAATGCTATTTTCTGCCTTGTGAACACTCTAGGGCCTTCAATATTCATCGGACCTTTACTTTACTTTGCCAGTGTCTTTATATCAATAAAAGCTCGGACAAGTTCGAAAACCGGCAAGATCGAAATAATTTCACCGGAGTTATGGCCCTTGTTTTGCTGAAAAATGCCATATTAAGCCTTGTGAACACTCTAGCACCTTCATTTATTATTTGATCTTTACCAAACTTGCACAGATTGTTAATATCAATGAAAGCTCGGACGAGTTCGGAAACCAGCTAGATCGGACCATTAACAGCGGAGTAATTGCCCTTGATTTAGTTAAAATTGGTATATTTTACCTCATTAAGATAATAGGGCCTTCATCTTTCATCCAATCTTTACCAAACTTTACCAGATTGTTTATATAAATGAGAGCTAGGACAAGTTCGAAAACTAGCTGGATCGGTCCATTAACAGCGGAGTTATGGCCCTTGAGTTAGTTAAAAATGCTATATTTTGCCTCGTTAAGACGATAGGGCCTTTATCTTTCATTCAATCTTTACCAAACTTTACCAGATTGTTTATATAAATGAAAGCTCGGACATTTCGAAGATCAGCCAGATCGGACCAGTAACAGCGGAGTTATGGCCCTTGATTTAGTTAAAAATGCTATATTTTGCCTTGTTAATTCGATAGGGCCTTCATCTTTCATCTGATCTTTACAAAACTTACCTGATTGTTTTTTATTTCAATGACAGCTCAGACAATTTTGAAAACCAGCCAGATCGGACCAGTAACAGATGAGTTATGGCCCTTGATTTAGTTAAAAATGCTATATTTTGCCTCGTTAATTCGATAGGGCCTTCATCTTTCATCTGATCTTTACAAAACTTTACCTGATTGTTTATATCAATGACATCTCAGACAATTTCGATAACCAGCCAGATCGGACCAGTAACAGATGAGTTATGGCCCTTGATTTAGTTAAAAATGCTATATTTTGCCTCGTTAAGACGATAGGGCCTTCCTTTTTCATGCGATCTTTATGAAACTTTACTAGATTGTTAATATCAATGACAGCTCGGTCAAGTTTGAAAACCAACCAGATCGGACCAGTAACAGTGGAGTTATGGCTCTTGATTTAGTTAAAAATCCTATATTTTGCCTCGTTAAGACGATAAGGCCTTTATCTTTCATCCGATCTTTAAGAAACTTTACCAGATTGTTAATATCAATGAAAGCTAGGACAAGTTCGAAAAACATCCAGATTGGAACATTTACATCAGAGTCATGGCCCTTGATTTTCTGAAATATGCTATATCTTGGCCTCATTAAGACGAAAGGGCCTTCATTTGGCCGGATTTCATTGAAACTTTGCAGGGATGATCAGTACCAAGCCTAGTTGTACATAGTCACCGTGTTCCAGTTGAATGATTTTGGCGGGGTTATGGCCCTTTAAAGATTTTAATACGCAAACTTTGTTCTGATCTACTTCTCCTGAACCCCTCGCCAGATTTCAATGAAACATTGCAGGGATGATCAGCACCAAGCCTAGTTGTGCATGTCATCGTCAGGTTCCGGTTTACAGATATTTGGCAGAGTTATGGTCCTTTAAAGGATTTTGATACCACAATTTTTTTCTGGGCTAGTTCTCCTGAACCCCTGGCTGGATACAGACGAAACCTGACAAGGATGATCAGTATCAAGCCTAGTTGTGCATATCATCGCCATATTTCGGTTGAATGATTTTTGGCAGTGTTGTGACCCTTTAAGTGTTTTAATACACAAACATTGTCCAGATTAGTCTCTTCTGAACTCTTTGCCAGATTTCAGCGAATTTTGGCGAGGATGATCAGTACTAAGCCTAGTTGCACCTGTCATTGCCATGTTCTGGTTGAATGATTTTTGAAAGACTTATGGCCCCTTATACATAAACTTTATCTTGAGCCAGTAGAGCGTCCACAGGCCCTCTTGGGCCTCTTGTTGATAACTTACGTCTTAATTATTTTCATGACTAAATAAAACGCTCAGTATCTGTCTCTGATTAGTGTTGGTTAAAAAGAGATTTTGAGATAATGTCACGTGTAAGCTGTTATAGAAATAATGTCACGTGTAAGCTGTTATAGAAATAATGTCACGTGTAAGCTGTTATAGAAATAATGTCACTTGTAAGCTGTTATAGAAATAATGTCACGTGTAAGCTGTTATAGAAATAATGTCATGTGTAAGCTGTTATAGAAATAATGTCACGTGTAAGCTGTTATAGATGACTTTAATAGAAGATAGATTTTATTTCTTTTTTGAATCTGCACCATCTAATTCGTGGATGAACAATTATTTTTAAGGCAAAAAGGCAATTTTGTTTATTTTGAGGTTTATACACTTTAGGTCTAACCTCTTGGGAACACAGTTTACCTTGTATGACCATGGAGAGAATCCCAAACAAGGCATGGACAAGGCCAGACAAGAGTTGATAGGTGTTGTTTATGTAAGTTGGTCTAGCTCCTATTTAATCAAACAGAATTATCCAAACAAAACTTTAAGAATTTCTGTACCATCATACAATAGTATTGTTCAGGTTTTACGCCATCATACGGTAAGCAAATTACACATCTCACACCATCATCATAAGGAAAGTTTAGTTAGATCACACAACATCATATACAGTTTGTATATGTTTTTGGTCTCAAACGTAAATTTCAAATAACTCATCTGGTCCATTCATCTATGAGCAGCAGTTTGTTAAAGAATATAACAAAGATAGTTGTTCTTTAGACTGTCCAATATTCAAGCAATAAAGGTCTCCTTCATAGTAGTAGGATCATGATGCATGATGCATGAGTCTGACATGCATTACTTATTGAAGCACTAAAATTAAAGATTGAGAAAAGCATTCTCAAAAATTTGCTTGGTATTTAAATGATATTTTGTCTTGAAAAATATAATGTTAAAAATGTATTTGTAATTACTGTTAACACTGAGTTATGCTGACTATATAAAATGAAAACTTACTGTTTCCAACAGGAGACGAATGTTTTAGGATTTAAGGGACCAAGGAAGATGACAATTATTATTCCCGGAATGAACCTGGACCATGAGAGAGTTGATATAAAACCACGAGGGGTAAGTAATATTCTTATTATATACCAATCAATGATATATACATAGTACTTTCATTTTCTTACAATGGATTACACATATTGCTTCTAGTTTTTTGAGTCACCTGCGTAGCATGATAGACACTTAGGGATCACTTTGTCAGTCATCCTTCCCTTACACTTTAACCTGCAACCTAACCTTGGCCATAACTTTGAAAGTGTTCATGAAATTTCCCACACTTTTTCATCTTACTCCAAGGAATGTCGTTACACATGTTCAGTAACTCTGAATTTCATTTTAGCAGAGAAATGCCCCCCTACATAAAACTTTAACCTGCAACCTCACCTAGGTCATAACTTGGCAAAATATTATAATATGGTCATGAAAGTTTATATAGTTCTTCCTTATCAATTATTCGATGTCATTGGCAAGTCCAATAACTCTTGAATTTCATTTTGACAGAGTTATGCCCCTCTTCATAAAACTTTAACGTGCAACCTAATCTGGCTCGTAACTTGGCAAAATATTAATATATGGTCATGAAACTTTATTCAACTTTTCCTTATGCATTATTTAACACAGTGTAATGTGTCTTTTCATAAAACTTTAACAATCAAAAAATATCTGCTCCATACTTTATAAAGGATTGTACTGCCTGTCTCCATACTTTATAAAGGATTGTACTGCCTGTCTCCGTACTTTAGTTAGATTGTCCTTGCTGAAATAAGCACACGGCAGGCGACACAGGTGTTCCCTGGAACACCCTTCTAGTTCTGATTCTGTGTCACTGCATAATTCATGGTATGACATGTGCTATACTGTGCAGTTGTAATATTTTATGAGCATTCTTGTGAAGGTATATAATAAAAGGATCATTAGTAGAGTTAATGTTTTGGAAGTTTGCATCACCTCTTGTGGATATGATATATCTCTGGGATAAAGACTCTCACGAGATCTTGCAGATATGGCATGTCCAGACGAGGTGATACAAGCTTCCAGAACATGTTACTGTAGTTATAAACTATTTTATAGAACAACAGATAATTCTGTTGTGGACCAATTTTGTGAGGAAATGGTGATAAGTGTGGTTTACTATCGACTTAAAACACTGTAACTTACCTGATTTAAATGTTCAATGGAATTTAGATATTTCTTGTTGTAATAGAAACTGAGTAGTGTCTCTTTTATTGAAAATTAGATCATTCCGTTGTGTTTGTTGATTCAAAACCTGGTATAATGTTGTGGACTATTATTTGATGTTTGTTGATTCAATAGCTGGTATAATGTTGTGGACTGTTATTTGATGTTTGTTGATTCAAAACCTGGTGTAATGTTGTGAACTGTTATTTGATGTTTGTCGATTCAATAGCTGATATAATGTTGTGGACTGTTATTTGATGTTTGTCGATTCAAAAGCTGGTATAATGTTGTGAATTGTTATTTGATGTTTGTCGATTCAAACGCTGGTATAATGTTGTGAACTGTTATTTGATGTTTGTCGATTCAAAAGCTGGTATAATGTTGTGAACTGTTATTTGATGTTTGTTGATTCAATAGCTGGTATAATGTTGTGAACCGTTATTTGATGTCTGTTGATTCAATAGCTGGTATAATGTTGTGAACTGTTACTTGATGTCTGTTGATTCAAAAGCTGATATGCTGTTGTGGACTGTTATTTGATGTCTGTCGATTCAAAAGCTGATATAATGTTATGGACTGTTATTTGATGTTTGTCGATTCAAAAGCTGATATAATGTTGTGGACTGTTATTTGAAGCTGCGATTCAAAAGCTGATATAATGTTGTGGACTGTTATGTGATGTTTGTCGATTCAAAAGCTGATATAATGTTGTGGACTGTTATTTGATGTTTGTCGATTCAAAAGCTGGTGTAATGTTGTGGACTGTTATTTGATGTTTGTCGATTTAAAAGCTGGTGTAATGTTGTGGACTGTTATTTGATGTTTGTCGATTCAAAAGCTGATATAATGTTGTGGACTGTTATTTGATGTTTGTCGATTACTTTACAGGACCATGATAGCTTGATTGAAAGATGGAAGAGAAAGAACATGGAAAATATTCTAGAATTACACAATAAAAGTCCAGTCTGGAATGATGGTTCGTATATATATTATCTATATTACAGTCGATTTAAATAAACATCGGTCATTTCAATAAAAAACCTGCACCAATTTTGACAACAGCTCATCCAAGATAAATCTAACAGAATTGTTGTGCAGGAATGTTGTGCAGGAATGTTGGAATACGCTTCACATGTTTTCATACACAATTTCATTACAAGAAAATGAAAAATAACAAATATACTTAAAATACAATATGGGGGTGTCAGGAGTTCTGTTTAGCATTCTTTGAAAGTGTTAAGAGTCATTTCTGTCAATACATATATCCATTTCTATACAAACTACATTTTGTGAATTAAAAATATGTCGGGTAATTCTTGTTCAGGATTTAATGTCCTTACAAAATGTCCTATGTTCGAACTCCATATATATATAATGTTGATGTTGGAAAGCTTTGAAAATAGGCATTTTAAATGATACACTTTAAGAATGTAATTTAAAATGATTATCTATGTTAATAAATGCATTGAAATTTATTTGTGTTACAGAAACACAGTCATATGTGTTGAATTTCCACGGCAGAGTGACACAAGCTTCTGTGAAAAATTTCCAAATTGTCCATGACAATGACAGTAAGTTTGTTTCTTCTTCTTTCAATCTTTCGATATAATACATGGTCAGAGTGGAAAAAGCAAGATATATGTGCAACATCAAGTTACTTTACTTGCTTTTCTTTTCTTTTTTGCTTTCTTTTTTCACCCATATTTGTCCAGAACACAAGCCTAGTTGCCTTAAAGCACGTTATTCTTTTTATTGACGTTATTTTCCCTTCACTTTGACAACGTGCCTTGGGAGCGTGATAATGATAAAACCGTGCAAGGGAGACCACCACTGTCAGTGTGTGCAAGGGAGACCACCACTGTCAGTGTGTGCAAGGGAGACCACCACTGTCAGTGTGTGCAAGGGAGACCACCACTGTCAGTGTGTGCAAGGGAGACCACCACTGCCAGTGTGTGCAGGGGAGACCACCACTGCCTTTGTGTGCAGGGGAGACCACCACTGTCGGTGTGTGCAAGGGAGACCACCACTGCCAGGGTGTGCAGGGGAGACCACCACTGCCAGCGTGTGCAAGGGAGACCACCACTGTCAGTGTGTGCAAGGGAGACCACCACTGCCAGTGTGTGCAGGGGAGACCACCACTGTCAGCGTGTGCAAGGGAGACCACCACTGCCAGTGTGTGCAGGGGAGACCACCACTGCCAGCGTGTGCAGGGGAGACCACCACTGCCAGTGTGTGCAGGGGAGACCACCACTGTCAGTGTGTGCAAGGGAGACCACCACTGCCAGTGTGTGCAGGGGAGACCACCACTGTAGGTGTGTGCAGGGGAGACCACCACTGTCGGTGTGTGCAGGGGAGACCACCACTGTCAGTGTGTGCAGGGGAGACCACCACTGTCAGTGTGTGCAGGGGAGACCACCACTGCCAGTGTGTGCAGGGGAGACCACCACTGCCAGCGTGTGCATGGGAGACCACCACTGTCAGCGTGTGCAAGAGAGACCACCACTGCCAGTGTGTGCAGGGGAGACCACCACTGTCAGTGTGTGCAAGGGAGACCACCACTGCCAGTGTGTGCAGGGGAGACCACCACTGTCAGTGTGTGCAAGGGAGACCACCACTGCCAGCGTGTGCAGGGGAGACCACCACTGCCAGCGTGTGCAAGGGAGACCACCACTGTCAGTGTGTGCAAGGGAGACCATCACTGTCAGAGTGTGCAAGGGAGACCACCGATGCCAGTGTGTGCAGGGGAGACCACCACTGTCAGTGTGTGCAAGGGAGACCACCACTGCCGGTGTGTGCAAGGGAGACCACCACTGCCGGTGTGTGCAGGGGAGACCACCACTGTCGGTGTGTGCAGGGGAGACCACCACTGTCGGTGTGTGCAGGGGAGACCACCACTGTCGGTGTGTGCAGGGAAGACCACCACTGTCGGTGTGTGCAGGGGAAACCACCACTGTCGGTGTGTGCAGGGGAGACCACCACTGTCGGTGTGTGCAGGGGAGACCACCACTGTCGGTGTGTGCAGGGGAGACCACCACTGTCGGTGTGTGCAGGGGAGACCACCACTGCCAGTGTGTGCAGGGGAGACCACCACTGCCAGTGTGTGCAAGGGAGACCACCACTGTCAGTGTGTGCAAGGGAGACCACCACTGTCAGTGTGTGCAAGGGAGACCACCACTGTCAGTGTGTGCAGGGGAGACCACCACTGTCAGTGTGTGCAGGGGAGACCACCACTGTCAGTGTGTGCAGGGGAGACCACCACTGTCGGTGTGTGTTCAAAGTGGAATAGCCATATTTTATCGAGATACATTGGATTGATGCAACTCCTTGAAAAATTACGTTTATTCGAAATTAACTCTTAATTTTTTCAACAGATGAAGCTTGTGAATATAAGTATTCATAATAGAGCACTGACAACATTTTCCAACTGCGAGTTCCAGAGGTCTCTTTTTACATTTACAAATTCATTTTATGATGTTTTAATTTCTTAGACAAAATTAAACCTGTAGTTTATGTTAGAAATTATGCCTTTTAAATATATGTAGTGTTACCGTACAAATACTTGAATGATTATGTGTAATTGTGTTTATTTCAGTGGATTATATTGTGATGCAGTTTGGTAGGGTGGCGGAGGATGTATTCACGATGGACTATAATTACCCGATGTGTGCTCTCCAGGCCTTTGGAATAGCTCTGAGTAGTTTTGACAGTAAACTTGCGTGTGAATAATGTCCCATGATGTCATCATTCTTATTTATCTTGTCACAAGTGTGTGAACAGTTAAGATGCACATGCACAAAGTGTGTGATGCGAGGAGGTAGAATACATAGAACAGAGCGAGTGATTGCGTGATGATGATGAAAACGTAAACACGTGTCTGAATCATTACCATTATTTTTATCGGTGTATAATGTGCGTAGACCTCCGTGGAAATGGCACAGTAACATAACATTTGTGCACGTGTAGTGATGCATAGCAAAATATTCCTCCTCGATGATCATTCATTCCATTTGTTTTAGATTAGAGAGTTGTCAAAGGACATATATGCATAGCGACACAGGGAGATTTTCTGTATCGAGGCTCTTCAAGAAATGTTGAAACTGTCCAGGATTGTTTACTCTGTTAAGAAACTGGAAGTGTTTCCCATAATGTTTTACTGTATTAAGAATCGTGTTGTCCAGAATGTTTTACTGTATTAAAAAACGTAAATGTTGCACAGGATGTTTTAATTGATGCGGAGTGAACAGTTTAGAAAATGGAAAGTGTGATTGTTAAAAGATCTACATTGTTTTGAGGATTCAGGATATTGAATTATTATTTGAAGTAGTATTTTTTGAGTCATCACAGAAATGCATTTCTAGGACTTTCAAGCTTACATCATAGAAGAAAATAATAAAGAGAACTGGAAAAATCACAAGATTACATCATACGATTACAATCATTCGATACATAGAAGCTATTTGTTTTATTATGCAAAGCAATAGTATGACACAGTTGATACATATCTTTTAAAATCATGTTTGCTATATTTTAAGCCAAGAACAAAGGTAAAATATTAGCTATAGCCGTGTCGTCGATAACCGTTTTATCGATACCCATGTTAAGCATCATCGTTTTTTTCAAACCCACATTTTTTGGCCACATTTAAAGAACATTCATGTTGGCCATTTGCCTGTGTACTATTGTACCTTGTTTAGGTATGGGTCACGTGTCGCTGTGGTATTGTGTATTCACGTATAAATGAACAATTGTCAAAACAGTGGGTTTTAGCCAGTTTTAGAAATCATTTTAAAAAAAAAAAGGTGGGGGATGGGGGTGGGTGAGTTTCATGTTTCACCATGGTATTGTGTGACACTTCACATATAAATGAACACGGGGTTTCAGTTGTCGAAACAGTGGGTTGTAGGAATCAGTTTTCAAACTTAACAAAACAGGGGGTGGTGGGGCATGTTTGTTTAAAATATTAGAATTAGGTGGATTCTTTATCATAGATATCATGTAGTGATTCTGGCCAATTATTACACCACCCCTGCACTCATAGATACTGTTAAGGTTGCGACTGATTTTGACCATATTTTTTTTAAGCACATTTTTAAAGATTTCTGACTTGGTCAACTCTTTCGACATTTTCGTTTTATCTTTGTATCTGTAATTACCTTCAAATTACTGAACTCATAATTCTGTGTCAAAAAGATGTTTTGGTCAAATGTAACTTTATCAAGTTCATTTCAGAGTCTACTAATACTATGCCATTTAACAAATATATAATATCTTTATAAAGTGCAATTTGAAAAAGTAGATTTGTTCATCCAGTGTTACGGTTTTCTCTTTTCATTTACTTACTGGCGTGGGATTTTTTTTTTTTGCTTTAATAAAAAAGATGTTTTTACGAAAGAAACGGTCTAAAATGTACACAAAATGCATTGGTCAGATATTTTGTGCTCTGAAGAATATTTTTAGCTTGGTATAGATAGAACTTGAGAAGAAAATACAAAAAAATAACACGTCGGTACACATTTCAGCTCTAAAGAACGTGCGTATATGTTATCAAGTATACATATAACTTCCAAAAATAAAATGATACGAAAAAGGAACTCTTATAAGTGTCATCTTAAAGAAAATAATGATATATACGTTTCAGTAGCATGTTTGTATATAAAAGGACACTGTTTAAAGAAACACTTTCATATCCGGTGTTGTTTTTATTTTTTACATGTGTGTCAGCATGTTGGTTGTGTTAAAATTTTGTCTTTGAATGAACTGTACATATGTATCATATATACATATGATCATATGACAACATTATGTCTGAAAGAAAGTGGCATCTCCGTGGCCGAGTGGTTAACGTTATAAACCTTCTCGCCTCTCACTACTTCAGGTTTGAATCCCACTGGGGGATCGACTTTCAGTGAGGAAGTGTCGATTCTTACAGATGGTGGAAGGTGTACAGTACTTGTTCTAGCCAGGAAAAGTCGGTGGTCTGCTTCCACCACAAAAAAGTGACCGTCATATATAACCTGATATGTCCTTCATATATTACCTGACATGTGTTGTAAATGACATAAAACAACATACAAATATGCCTGAAAGAGGAGGCTGGGAAACAAATCCCTTACCATACAGATTAAACTGGTACTCTGTTTTTGTCTTCTTTACTCGATACTAATTTGAATAAAATGTTTGTCTAAATTCACATATTTCAGTTATATTGAAATATTATTGGATTTAGCTATCTTTTGTTCTTTAGAGTGAAAAACTACTTGATAAAGATAAGGTCATGTATCAGCATCCACGTTTTGAAAAAGCAAGTGAAATATATTGAGCGACATTTTGTTAATGAATTTATGTTTTAATTCATAAGCCTGAAAAGCACCATCTATTCTTAGTTTTTGAAACAGAGGGTGTGACAGTTTATGACATTCATGTTATATCTAACATCATTGTTTCATTTTTTTATGTCGAGAGATTTCCAGGGCTTTGTAGTTTCAGTATTAATATTAGTCTCCTATTTCCTAAAATTGACGTTAGTGCTAGCATCAACATGCCAACTTCACGAAGACATTTTTTTTATAATGTCAAGCAAATTTGATTTAAGATTTATGGGCAAGACAATAAAACAATCATCATAAGCTATGAATAAGTCTTTGATCTGACACTGCCTGTTTGTGAAGTGTAATAGAGCTAATTCAGATTACCAGTTGAATCGCTCTGTAAAGGGAGGCGACCTTAATCTCCATAAAGGGAGACAACTTGGTCTCAAAACTGTTTACCTCCATGTCACAATGACTTTTATGTGATTTAGAAAACCAAATTATTTACTTTCTTTTATCATTATTCTGTTTGTTAATTTGTGATGCTTTGTTAAGTATTTGTGAACTTTGTTTGCATTGTAAGTATTATATACTCTGCATTATTTGCTTTGTGATTCCATTTATTTGTGTTTAGGTTATGCCATAGTCAGATATCACCATCTTTTTCTAAGATTTAAATATGAAAAATATTTTTTAAAAAAAGTGTACAATATAATAAAATAAACTCCGAACAAGCCATATCACGAAATTCTATTTCAAGATTCAGTTTCGAGTCTGTAGATTATAGAGTTTGACAAAACATAATTGAGGTGAGGAAAATTTTAACTAAATGTTTCGAAATTTTATATTTTATTAGTTTTACGCGTAGACATATTTTTGCTTTATTATTACATAACTGTACCCTTGTACTAGTCGCAGTGATATACGTCCATTATCCAGGCCAAGTTTGTTTTGCAGATATTTAATATTATTTATACACAACAGTTTTTTAGCTCTACTGATCAGAGATCAGCAGAGCTTATGCCGTGGTGCGGCGTCCGTCGTCCGTCCGTCTGTCCGTCTGTCCGTCCGTCCGTTAACTTTTATTTGTAGCGACTACTCCTCTGAAACTACTGGATGGATATTCATAAAACTTTACAGAAATGTTGCCCATGAAGTCTAGTTGATCCTAGCAAAAATTCATGTTGATGTGAAATCCAAGATGGCCGCCAAATCTAAAAATAGATTTTTAAAAAACAAGTTTGTAGCGACTACTTCTTGAAAACTATAAGTGATATTGATATGGGACTTTTTCTAAAATGATCAGCATGACATGATGTTGGTCCTTGTCGAAAATCATTTTGATTCGACGTTAAACGTGGCTGCCAGCGGCCATCTTTGTTAACATAGAGTTATATAGTAAAAACTTGTAGCGACTACTCCTCTGAAACTACTTGGCGGATTTTCATGAAACTTCACAGGAATGTTGCTCTTGATGTCTAAATGATCCTAGCAAAATTTCAGGTCGGCCGGAAATTCAAGATGGCCGCCACGGCTAAAAATAAATTTTCAAAATACAAGTTTGTAGCGACTACTTCCTGAAAACTATAAGTGATATTGATATGGGACTTTTTCTAAAATGATCAGCATGACATGATGTTGGTCCTTATCAAAAATCGTTTTGATTCGACGTTAAACGTAGCTGCCAGCGGCCATCTTTGTTTAGATAGTTATATAGTAAAAACTTGTAGCGACTACTTCTCTGAAACTACTTGGCGGATTTTCATGAAACTTTACAGGAATGTTGCTCTTAATGTCTAATTGATCCTAGCAAAATTTCAGATCGGCCAGAAATTCAAGATGGCTGCCACAGTTAAAAATAGATTTTTAAAAAATAAGCTTGTAGCGACTACTTCTTGAAAACTATAAGTGATATTGATATATGACTTTTTCTAAAATGATCAGCATGACATGATGGTTATCCGAGTCGAACATTATTTTGATTCGACATTAAACATGGCTGCCAGTGGCCATCTTTGTTTACATAGAGTTATATAATGAAAACTTGTAGCGACTACTCCTCTGAATCTACTTGACGGATTTTGATGAAACTTCACAGAAATGTTGCTCTTGATGTCTAATTGATCCTAGCAAAATTTCAGGTCAGCCGGAAATTCAAGATGGCCGCCATGGCTAAAAATTGATTTTCAAAATACAAGTTTGTAGCGACTACTTCTTGAAAACTATAAGTGATATTGATATGGGACTTTTTCTAAAGACATGATGTTGGTCCTTGTCGAAAATCGTTTTGATTCGACGTTAAACATGGCTGCCAGCGGCCATCTTTGTTTACATAGAGTTATATAATGAAAACTTGTAGCGACTACTCCTCTGAAACTACTTGACGGATTTTCATGAAACTTCACACGAATGTTGCTCTTGGTGTCTAATTGATCCTAGCAAAATTTCAGGTCGGCCGGAAATTCAAGATGGCCACCACGGCTAAAATAGATTTTTAAAAAATAAGTTTGAAGCGACTACTTCTTGAAAACTATAAGAGATATTGATATTGGACTTTTTCTAAAATGATCAGCATGACATGATGTTGGTCCTTGTCGAAAATCGTTTTGATTCGACGTTAAACATGGCTGCCAGTGGCCATGGCTGCCAGTGGCCATCTTTGTTTACATAGAGTTATATAATGAAAACTTGTAGCGACTACTCCTCTGAAACTACTTTACGGATTTTCATAAAACTTCACAGGACAATGCTCTGATGTCATATAATCACTAGCAACAATCAGTCGACCGACCACAACTCAAGATGCCTCCACCACTCAAACCACAATAACAACACAACTAAATACTCTACTCAACAATCACAAACTCTACAATCACAATTTCAAAACACCCCATCAACCTCCATTATCATTAACATCTAATCCAAAACAAATCAACTCCTAACACCCATTATCCTATTCCCACAAATAAACAACTCTAAACAACCATCACCCAATACTCTCACACAATCCCTACACACCTTCAAAACCATCCCCAACCCTCCCATAATCACAATCATAACCAATCACACTCCCACAAACTTACTCCCTCCCACAACCTCATTCCCCCTTACCCCCCACTCAAAACCCCACCACCCTAAATACTACCACCAACATCCCACCCCCACCACACTACTCTAACCCTTACCAATCCAAATAATAACCCACATATCACCCACTCACAAACTCCCTAAAAAAATCCACCCACAAACACCTACCAACTAACAATAAACATCTCTAACTCAAATCCAAAATCCCACCACCCCAACCCCCCAATTAAACTCCCCAACCACTACAAAAACCCCCCCCCCCACACACACCCACCCACCACACCCCCTAACCCCCCCCACACAACCACCATCCACCAACCAATACATAAACCAATACACAACCAACACACAACCCACACAACCCTCACACTATTTCAATATCAAAATAAAACTCTACCCACCCCATAACCCCAAATCACTTAAAACCCCCTCCCCACTACCCAATAAAAAAAATAAACAAACCCAACATCAATAACATCCCTCACATAAAAATCCACATATAACTTAACCATTCCACATAAACCAACCCCCCTCCATACAAATCCACACAAAATACATCTCAATATTAAAAACACAATCATCCCACCTACAACAACTCCCCCAAAACCCTTCACAAATCACCCCAATAACCCTCCAACCTCACTCACCCCTATACTCCTCACCCCTATACTCCATACCATACCAACAATAACCTCCATAATCACCTCAACACCCAAATTAATACCCCCCACCCCCACATACAACCAAAAAACCAATCCAATAAACCCTTAACCACCCCCCAACATAACAAATATTATAACCCCCTCTCTTTCACTCACTTCCACTATCCCCATTACAAACATAACTCAAACATTAAAACCATATAATTCTTCACTCAATTTCCATCTCAACCCCCCAACCATTCATTTTATTTTCCAATAAATCATCAATCCCAATCACATTCAACCCTCTAACTCCCTAACATCCCCTCCCCCCCCCCCCCCCCCCCCCTACTTCATACTCTAAATCCAAATATACTCCCCACACCCCCCACACTCACCTACAATAATCCAACACAACCCCACAACCA